>JAJTVC010000195.1:0-12013 GCA_022433055.1 Begonia peltatifolia | reverse complement strand
TGAGGTTCTCAAGTTCTACAGTTAACTTTACGGATAAAGATAAATTTGCTAAACACGCTAGGTAAGTAGTATATGTATGCAAGTTGCCTCCGGGTCTACACCATAGACCGTTAGGATATGTTTTTATGCTTTCGTTTATGCATACATCATGTTTTGGAAAGTTATCGAAAATGAATTGTGCATAAGTTTTCATGAACGAACAAATGAAAATGGCACGAAAAGTACGAGTATTATGACACCGACGAGTGTTACGTTACGTATGAGTATTACGACACGCACTTGTGTTACGACACACATGAGTATTAGGACAAACACCAGTATTATGACACACATAAGTATTACGATGTGCACCTGTATTACGACAGGCATGCGTATTACAACACGAATTTGTATTACAACACAAATGAATATTACGACACGCACTTGTATTACATCAGGTATGAAAATACAAAAATGGATATGAAATGCTTACGTAGACACTACATGTATTAAGGTGCATATGAACTATTTTTAATCATTGTGCATTACTTGCTAAGCATTAGACTTATAGATTAGTTATGTGGTGTAGGGACGAAGTGCAAACCGGTGGGGATTCAAGACCCGTACCGAATTAAGAGGTGCAATTGGAGGGATGCATCCAGGGTGCTGATTGGGTTGATTTTGTTAGGGTGATCTGATCCGTGGGTGGGTATGTATGTGTTGTTGGGTTAGCCTCTTGGTAAGATATTTTACAAAAATGTATTTTTGTTATGGAGATGTTTTGTATAGGAATGGAGAGATTTGAAAATGAATTTGTATGTTAGGATGGATAGATTTTTATGAAAATGATATGTTTTGTTGAAAGGTTTAAGATTCGATTTTTGAGTTTATGAATGGAGGAATTTTTAACAAGTTGAGGTGTTGAGTTTGTGGGTTGATTTGAAGGTTTTTAGGAAGTGTGATTTAGGTTTGGAAGGAGAAAAGAGGAACAGAGTTACGCGGCATACATGCAGGGCTTGCGCGTGCGTATGTGAGGTACGCACCGTGAGTGCGGGGTGTGAGTGAGGTGCGCCCAGTTTATTGGTCGCTTGATGGGTGCGATCGATCTGCGCTGGGCTCGCTATCGATCGGCGTTTGACTTTGCAAGTGAGGCGCAGGCAAAGGGTTGCTGATTGATTGGTACCTGGCGCCCAATGGATCGACTAGATGCTATAGAGCACAGCATTGCACATTCACCTAGGAGGAGGATGCACGCTTCGAGGGAGCGACGTGCGTAGCAGGCGCGCACGGATTTGCGTTGCATCGTGGGAGAAATGTGATTGTCGATCGATCACCGGCCACGGCCGATCGATCGGCTGACTATGTTGGTAGTGCGACAGCATTCGAGAGGGTGCCGAGCGATCTACGGTGTGTGTCGATCGATTGGCTCCCAGTACGCACCTCAGGTTGGCTACAGGCGCGCCCCAAATTTATGCGCACGTGGCACATTGCAGCAGCAAAAGTTTATTTTGTTTTTATTTCCAACTTTAAATGGTTTTTTTAATCATGTTTCAAAAATAACTCCAACTTGTTTCAAAGGGGTTTAAGATGATTTTAATCGAATGGTTTTCCCCATGAAACCTGAACGATTCCGCTACGTATTTTTAAGGAAATTTTCAAATAAGTTGCATGTTTTTAAAGGGATGAGTTTTTAATTCTTTAATACTTACCAATGTTCTTTTGAATGACTTTAAAGTAATAGAGTACGAGGGGTCAAGTGTGTAATAACCTGAGAAATTTTGAATCTTAGGTTTAATTTCTGAAATTTAAATTATTTTCTTATTAAAATTTTTGGAAAAAGTTTAGCGGGAAATTTATTTTATGAGACTTAGAGTTTAATTCGTAGAAGGAAGTTCAAATTTTTAAGTCGGGAGAACGCGAATTTATCAAAGTTTTGGACAGTTATAGTGCGTAAGGGCGATTTAGGAATTTGAGTTATTGATTTAATAAAAATAATAATAATAAAGAAAATAAAAAAATAAAAAATAAAACAAAACAACTGAACGGCTTCGCGAGGAAGCCATTCAGTTGCTCTGTTCTTTGCCGAGCTTCTAACAAGAGTGAGCGTGAGGGGAAAGACGCAAGCGAGTGCTGCTACTCTGACGATCTAAAGCCATTCGGTTTCACCGGCTCGAGCTCCCAAAGAGAGAGAGCCCGAGTGCCTTTTGCCATCGACCGAGAGAGTGAGTCGCCGTCCAACTCTACCGCCGGCGACTGGGCGCCTTACTATAGGCCTCCTTCTTCTCCCACCCGAGTGCAGAATGACACCACTCGGTAAGTCTCTCTCTCCTTTCGTTTTCTGTGGACTTAGCCGAAATGTTTGAGTGAATTAGAAGTGTGAATGTGTGTGTTTAGTCGATGGACAGTAGGTGTCCGGCGAGAGGGAGAAAAACCGAGGGGGAGGTTGAGCAAAAATTTGGATTTGGTGCTCGAATTTTTGATTTTTGATTTGATTATTCGTAAATGAGTGAAATGTAGCTGATTATGTATAGAAATTTTATGAAATTGAATTGAAGTCAAAATCCAGATTTTGTTTTGTGTAAAAACAGATTCTGTTTTTGGCCATTTCGCCCTAGCTTCGGTTATTCGTTTTAAATTCTATTTAGTGGGTGAAATTAGGTTGTTAGAGGAACGTTTGGCCGCTAGAATCGTTCAATTCCGATGTCCGACGTAAAAAGTTATACGCGTCGGAAGTTTATGTCAAATTTTGGACCGAGTCAAATTATTGGGCGTTTTTAGTAGAATTGTGACGCATGATGTTAGCGTTGCTGATTTTAGTCCATGAGGCGAGTTTTGAGTGAGTTTTTGTTGAGGGGGAAATTAAGATGTGAAATTTGGGTGAAGGGCACAATTGATTTTTGGTGTTTTTCACTTAGCTGCAGTTTATCATTTTAAAATCCGTTTAGGTATGTTAAATTGAGTTTCTAAGGGAATATGTAGCCTCTTGAATCGCTCTATTTTGATAACGGACGCAAAAGTTATGCACGTCCTGGGTTTAGGCTAGTTTTCGGCCGAACAAAACTAGTGACCCGTTTTAGTTGAAATTAAATGGATTTAGTTGAGAGATGTGATTCTTAGCGTATTTAGTGAATTTTGATGCAAAGATTGATGAGTGATTGTTTATGTTTTAGGTTGAGGCATTTTTTTTGGCGAAGCTGTGCGTCGAGTGAGCTTAGGACGCCAGGTAAGTACTCCATACATGTGTTTTGCCCAGGTGCGACTACACTGTGGAACTTTAGGATTTATGTTGTTTGACTGTGATGTGCGTGCGTATTGTTTGACATGCATCATGTTTTAAAAAGGGAACGAAAATAGTTTTGAACATGTTTTGAGTAGATGATGATGAGACGCATGGCGGTGGTACCGCGGATCCTACTAGTGTGTGGGCCAGTGCGTGACCAACCGCGGATTTTGCTCGAATAGTAGGCCGGCTGGGTCGTCACGCGCCGTGTATGTGTCGACGGTGAGAATAATAGACAGTGGTATTACGGATCCTTCTAGTGTGTAAGCCAGTTCAACACCAGTCGTGGATTCTGCTAGAGGAGTGGGTTGTCGCAAAATGTGTGTGTAGCAACTGTGGCCCCGTTACTAGGGAGGCTAGGATGGGGGCGACGTGTTAGGGTGTAGTATGGTGCACCCTCACCCTGATGTGGTTACTGTATGGCGATGCGTGTGTGTAGCTTGTGGGGCTAGTTACTGGGGAGTCAAGAACGGTGGCGACGTGTCAGGGTGTAGGGTGGCGCTAGGTTCATTCTCACTCTGGTGTAGTTGCACTACGTATCACAGAGGTGACAACATGAGTGTGAGGGTAGAGACTGCATGTGATAGGATTGCATTGTCGGCTTTTACTTTCATATCACATTGCTTACTGAGCGTTAGACTTATGTTGTGTGTTATATGGTATAGGTGCAGATACTGTCACTGGTGAGCCCCGAGGGCCTAGTCCTGAGGCGTAGGACAGTTGGTGACGCGCGACCGAGGCATCGGACGACAGATTGTTAGGGCGACCCGACCCGTGGAGATGGTAGGTGGTTGTGAGATTTACTCGGGTTGTTGTTTTGTGTCGGGATATTTATTGTGGTCAGAGGAGTTCTTATAGGCGTCGGTTGTACAGGATTGTATAGAGCGTTTGTGGTGTTTTGGAGACGCGTGTGTACTTTTATATGTAGTATAACATTTCTCTATACTGTGGATTTTCTTCATTTGTAGTTGATGGATTTTGTTGTCTTTAAACTTCGATTTTGTACTGGAGATTCTTTGGATAGTTTGATAGATGGATATTTTTAGTTTTCTGGTAAACTGTGTGTAGGGTTTAAATTTTGGGATAGCCAGTTTTTAGGCGTTACTCTACCGAATTTTCAGGAGAAAGCTTGGGGAGTCGATAGGATACGGAAAAATTGGGGTGTCTGTGGTGAGGCGCGAAGGGAGTGGCAGTGTGCGCGGGAGAGTGTTGTGACCGCAGGTGCGCGGGGCACGTGGCTCTGCAAGTGCGCACGGGTCGTGCAGCGTTAGGAGAGCGCGTGCGTGTGGACGTGTTGCACGGAGGCAGGGTGCGTGGGACATGCGGTGCGGTGGGCGTGCGCGTTACGCGGTGGTGTCGAGTTGGCGCACGCGGCATTGAGAGGGTGCGCGTGGGTCGTGCGGCGCCAGGTCGAGTGCGCTCGAGCGGTGGGCGGAACAGAACAATAGGCACGCGGTGCCGCTACTCGGGCGTGCAGCGCTGAGTTGGGTAACGCAAGGCGTGGATTGGACTCCTTCCTAGATTGTTTTAAACTACTCTAAATTGTTTTTTCCGCTGCGTATTTTATATTGAGAATTTTGTGTTCCCTCTTCGGGGCACGATGTTGCGGCCTAGCCCTTCCTCCGTCACTGTAACACTTAAAATATCGGTTAAGCCCTTGGATCTCTACCAAGCCGAATAACCCTCAAGAAAATTGGAAAAATGAACAGCCAAATGTGCTTGGAATGAAATGAAATTTGGTGAGGGATTAGTGGATTGAGCGAGGTGTGTGATGGTGATGGTCGTGGTCCAAGTTGATTAGATATGAAAAACTTATGCACAAAACCCGCAAGTTGGCCGATAAGTCAAAATAATGTTTTTGGCAATAACAATCTTTCCATGGAAAGATTCTCAACTTGGGCAATCGGTTTTGGCCACTCTCTCCTTGTTTCCTTCCCTAGAAAGAGAGGAGAGAATAGTGGAATACAAGCTTGAGTAACAACCTTGAGTTGTCAAGCTAATAGGCTTCTCATAGTCGGTTTCAAGAAACCGAGCGCATACCTTGATGGTGGTGGAAAACTCCTTCGGTTTTCTCTAGAGAAACATGCTGATGCTCATTCAATTTGCCGACCAAAATACAAACACCAATGTTATGTTTATATAGACCTAGGATGGAGTGGTTTAGAGCTGAGCTTTTGGTCTTCAAAACTTGGAGAGATGTGGCTTGTAACCGGCTCAAAGATGATGCAATGTGCGGCCGTGATGGTGGCAACCAAGATGTAATCAATGGCTAGCTGAATGCTAAGTCATGGATCCATGTTTCTTCCACAAAAGGTAAAGGGGACAAGTATCTCCTAAAGCAGCCCAAAGGTGTGGCCAAATCGGGTAAGAATGGCCACCATCATGCGGCTCTCCTCCTTGGCGCGCGAGCGGTTGAGAAATGCATGCCATGCATGCTCGGTTGGTGCTTCAAATAAGCCAACCCCATAACCTTTCCATCATCTATCCGAGCCATTCAATCTAGTCCTAAATGCCTAATGCATGCATACAATAATAAATTTAATAAGAAGGCCAATGTTTGCCCAATATGTTCAAAATAAAACATTACATAGAATTTTTCTCGGGAAAACAAATTCGCTTAAGAGCATCATGGTCTTCGATGGTAGCTTCCCAAGCAAGGACGTGCCTTGGTTGCTCCATGTCTCGGGTCTCCACTTCCCACTTTAAGCTTTCAATTTCATTCTCCATTCCATCTCGTGAATCAATACCTGCACAAGAGACAAGCGTGTGAGAATGTAAGTTAGTTAAAGTGTGTGCTTGGACTTGAGATCGTGTGACGGGCCTATGGAGCACATCATCCTCCCCAGGTAACTGTGGATTTGCCCTAAAATCAAATACATTTTGGTCCTGAACTGATCTTCATCGCCTTTATAGGGTGACAAGTCTTGGACGTTGAAAGTCACTGATATGCCATATTCACCCGATAATTCTATTTTGTAGGCATTATCATTGATCCTCTCAAGTACTTTAAATGGTCTATCTGCACGAGGTAGAAGTTTAAACTTTCTTGTTAAGTAATATTTCCTTCTGTAGGTGTAACCATACCAAGTCTCTTTCTCGGAAAATGACTTCTTTGCGACCTTTGTTTATGGGCTTAGCCACACTCTCATTTCTCTTTTCAATAGCCTTTTGTACTATTTAATGCAATTTCTTAATTTGTTCGGCCTTATTTGCACCTGATGGGTTGGCTAAGTCCTTAGAAGGTAAAGGGACAAGGTCCAACGGCGTAAATGGATTAAACCCATAGGCAACCTCAAAGGGCGATTTCTGATTAGTGAAATTAAGGGTACAGTTGTAGGCAAATTCCAAGCTTGGAAGTACGATGTCCTAGTTAGACAATTTCTTGCCTACAACACTGTGTAAAAGAAAGCCTAGAGTACTGTTAACAACTTACGTTTGCCCATCAGTTTCGGGATGAAAAGAAGTGCTGAAGCACAACTTAGTCCCCAACCTTCTCCATAAAGTGGTCCAGAAGGTACTTAAAAACTTAGTGTCTCTGTCTAACACTATTGAGTGTGTAATGCCATGCAGGCAAACAATCTCTTTGAAAAATAGGTCGGCGGTTAAAGTAGAGTCATCTGTCTTGGCACAAGGAATAAAGTGCGCCATCTTGGAAAACCTATTCACAACCACTATGATCGAATCCTTAGCTCGGGCGGTCCATTGTAGTCCTAGTACAAAGTCCATACTGACTGCAATCCAGGGGTGAGAAAGAACGGGTAAGGGCATGTATAAGCCATGAGGTAGAACTCTGCTTTTGGCTTTCTTGCAAACTATGTACGTCTCTACCAGGCGATGCATATCTTTTATCATGTGAGGTCAGAAGAAGTGTTCCTTGAGCATATCAAGGGTCTTCTTTTCCCCAAAATGACTGGCTAAGCCCCCACAATGAGCTTCTTTCACAAGACATCATCTTAAGCTTCCTTGAGGGATGCACAATTTTCCCGTTTTGACCAAATAACCATCCATAAGGCAATAATCTCCTTTAACCTTGTTTAGGCATCGGGCATAATGAGGTCCAAAGTTAGAGTCAGAGGCGTAGCTATCCTTAATCCATTCAAATCCAAAAAATCTCACTACTAGCTCGGTGAAAAGGATGTGCTTCTTAGATAGGGCGTCTGCTACTACATTATTTTCTCCCTTGAGATACTTCACGGTATATGGAAACCTCTCTAGAAATTCTACCCATTTTGTATGCCTTTTGTTCAGCTTATGTTGAATCTTAATATGCCGTAAGGCTTGATGATCAGTGTTGATAACAAATTCTCTCGACAAGAGATAGTGCTGTCATTGCTCTAATGCTCGTATGACTGCATAAAACTCCTTATCATAAGTAGAATAATTGACCACGGCTCCTTTCATCTTCTCACTAAAATATGCGATGGGTCGATGGTCTTGCATAAGTACTGCTCCTATTCCAACTCCTGACGCATCACTTTTAACTTCGAATACCTTGTTGAAGTCAAGAAAAGCAAGTACGGGGGAGTGACATAACTTTTCTTTAATTAACTCAAAACTCTTTTGACAAATCGGGGTCCAAGTAAACTCTTTCCCTTTCTTGGTGCAGTCTGTAAGCGGTGCAGCTATTGAGCTAAAGTTCTAGATAAACCTTCTATAAAATGAGACTAGCCTGTGGAAACTCCATACTTCCGATATGGAATTGGGTGTAGGTCAATCCTTAATGACTTTGATTTTATGCTCGTCAGCTTCCATACCATTTTTGGAGATTACAAAGCCTAAGAAATAAACCTTATCCTGTGCAAAGGAGCACTTGCTAAGTTTCCCAAATAACTTGGCTTTCCGAAGGGTATGGAAAAGTTTACTAAGCTGGTTAAGGTGTTGTGGAAAGTCCATGCTATACACTAATATGTCGTCAAAGTAGACAACAATGAACTTACCAAGGTAATCATTAAGTACTTGGTGCATGAGTCGCATAAACGTGCTAGGGGCGTTAGAAACCCCGAAGGGCATGACCATCCATTCAAATAAGCCATACTTGGTTTTAAACGGTGTCTTCCATTCATCTCCTTCCTTCATTTGTATCTGATGATAACCACTCTTAAGATCCACTTTGGAAAAGATTGAAGCTCCACTGAGTTCGTCTAACATGCCCTCCAGCCTAGGGATGGGAAATCTATATTTGACTGTGATGTGGTTCACGGCTCGGCTATCGACACACATTCTCATGGTGCCATCTTTCTTAGAAACTAATAATGAAGGAACTGCACAAGGGCTCATGAACTCTCTTATGTAGCCCTTGTCCAATAATTATTGCACCTAATCTTGCAGTTTCTTGGTCTCTTCGGTGTTCATTCGGTAGGCTGGTCGATTGTGTAATGCAGCCCCAGCTTGGAGATCAATTTCGTGTTCTATGCCACGTAGGGGTGGCAAACCTTTAGGTAAATCTTCGAGAAACACGTCCTGGAACTGATGGAGTAGGTTCTTAATGGGGGTGGGTATGTCCCCTAGTTCCATCACTCTATCCTGGAAGAGTATCATAATCATGGGATCCCTTCTAAACAATGCTTCTACTTCAGCCTTAGTCATGAAGAGACTCGCTTTATTCTTTTCTTCTCTCTTAATAGCTTCGTCCTTAGCTATTTGCTCAGGGGTCATGGGTGCCAACTTAAAAGCCTTGCTTTCAAATTTGAGGGAATAGTAGCTGGAATGTCCGTCATGGTTCACTTTTTGATCAAATTGCCAAGGTCGACCTAAAAGCAAATGACTTGCACTCATAGGCACAACATCGCAAAGAACCAAATCCTTATACTTGCCTAAAGCAAACTCGACCCTTACTTGTTTAGTAACCTTAACATCATCTCTATCATCTAACCATTTAAGCTTATATGGGTGGGGGTGAGCACCAGTGTCTAATCCTAACTTAGTCACTAAGTCTTTGGAGGCCATGCTCGCACAACTTCCTTCATCAATAATGAGAGAGCACAACTTATCCTTGATGAGACACTTACTGTGGAAGATGTTCTCACGCTAGCAATCCTCTCCTGAACTCTAGGTTATGAGAACTCGTCTTCTCACCATAAGCAAAGGTCCGTCAGGGGCATGAATAACTTCTTCTACCAAGTCCCTTTCGTCCTCATCCTTTCCTACTTCTTCCACTTCCTCTTCAAACTTGTCTTCACTTACAAACTCACCGGTGTCTTCTTTAATGAGCATGACACGACAGTTTTGGCATTGGGCCATGAAATGACCTATGCCGTGACACTTGTAGCACTTGAGGTCGCGTGCTCTCTGTCCAATGGGGTTGTATTTCGTAGTCTTGACCTCTGATCCTTTAGAGTTTATTGGTTTACTACATAATTCGTTGGGAGGCCAATGTCTCTGGAAAGGCTTTTTCCATTCAGCTTTGGTTACTAGTTTGTTACCCTCAGGTGGCTCAGGGGTGTATTTGGGGAGTTGGTTAATCTTAAATGATTGGGTGGCTTTCCTGTTCCTCTTGAGTTGGCGTTCGACTTTCAGGGCCATCTAGACTACCATGTCCATGGATTCTAATTGGTGCAATTCTATGGTGTCAGCAATGTCATAATTCAAGCCATGGATGAACCTAGCTATGGTTTGCTCTTCGGGTTCTTCTAGTTCTCCTCGAATTTTGAGAATCTTAAACTCCGTGAGGTACTCCTCAACAGTTAAACTTCTTTGTTTGAGGCTATGTATTTTCATGATAAGCTCTTGTTTGTAATGACTATGGATAAATCTCTTCGTCATGATAAATTTCATCTTTTTCCAAGTATCAATATAGTTAAATCAAGTCCGCGTTCTGTGCATTCTCACATTAGACCACCAGAGTAATGCATAGCCTGTAAACTCTATAGAAACCAACTGTATCTTGACTTTGTCGGAGTAGTTATAAGAATCGAAAATCCTCTCAATCTTCTATAACCATTCTAAAAATGTTGTCCCGTCGCATGTTCCGTTAAAGGGTGGAATTTGTATCTTGACGTTTTGAATGTCATCACGGTTTCTATGTTAGTCTCGTCTAAGCTCATCATGATTCCTATGGCTTGGTGGACTGAACTTTTCTTTTTCATCCAAGGTCCACTCATCATCCTCATTGTAATCATAGTTAGGGTGCCTATCCCTAGAATACTCAATCTCAGCTTCATCGTCTAAGGGCTCTTGGTCTCTAAATCGTCTCCTAAGGTTGTCATTTCATCCCCTGGGCATAGTGTCTTGGGAGGAATCTCTACGGTGGTTATGATGACATCTACTCATAACTTGTTCAAATTTTAGGTTCATGTCATGAAGTTGCTTGCTTAGTGTCCCAACCATGCCACTTAAACCATTTAGTTCACCTTGCATACTTGACTCTCCCTCTTGATGGGTGTGAGTCTCGTTTTGGGGAATGTCCTTGCCCCGGTTCGGTGGATTGGATTCTTGGGCCACATTTGGGTTTGGGGCAATTTGGATTCGGGCCAATTTGGATTCCACTCCTTGTTTTCATGTTCAAGTCTTAGGAAAATGGGACTTCAATCATCTTTAAACCTTAAGTATTAGAGCATTATGAATGGTGACCTAACTAAGGTAATTGACTTAATCTCCATTTAAGTTTTCGTTTCTTTCTTTTGTTTTGTTTTTTTTTTTTTTTTGAACAATACTAGTAAAGCAAAACAACTACTAATGAGCAAAAGGAAGGGAATTTGTTCCTGTTAGACTCTTGGGAAATGCAATTAGATTAAACTATCAATGATAAAACAATGCTCACTAACTCTCGGGTTTGTGGAAAGTTCATTAAAAATTGGCAATAGTTTTAACCTGGTTTGCTCCAAGTAATTTAGCAATAAATGAGCAACTTAAAACATCAAATTAGGATTAGGATTCAGCAAATATTTCATGCCTTGTAACAACTTTCAGCCATGGATAAAGTGGTCCCCAATTATCAACATCAACCTTGCCATTTTTGTGCACACAAAACTGTTTTCTTTTCAAAAGTATGTTTTCCTTAACAAAAACAACAACTATTTGAATTTTAAACCAAATCAATCCAAAAAAGAACACATGCTTCAGCTACTTAATATGTTAACTCAAGTTTAATGAGTTATAGGCTCAGACTTATGCAGAAAATCAGGTCACAGCAACTCAAAATATTATGCTATTCTCGACAATGTAAAAAATAGAAATTTTAATGTTTTGTGTCTTGGGTTTTAGGGCAACTCTAAACAAAATTACATGTAACATTTGACAAACCTAGCACTCATTCTTAGCAGTGAATATAAGCAGCAATATATAGAAAAATATTCATTTAAATCGAGCTGCAAGTTTCGGATTTAAGTGCACACAAACCGGTTATCAAAAGAAGCAACAAACTTTGGGTTATGCGGTTTTCAATCAAAGAGCACTAAACATATTAAACCGATGAAATCATCAAGCTAACCATACGATTTTAAAACTAAACATTCATACTTAGGTACTTAACAAACCATGTGAGGTGCTGGAAGTGTTAATAAAAAGCAAGAAAAGGTGTTGTTACCCGAAATAGCAAGAAGATAACAAGTACAAAAGTAGCTAGCAATTGTTTAACCAAAAGGGGAAGGAATTTGCTGCCACGAAAATGGAGTCTATGGGCTGATATTTCTTCATGCTCATATGACTAACAACTCAAGAAACATGCTGGAGATGATTTTAGCTCAAAAGAAATTGGGAATAAAACAAAGAAACCACAAGCCAACAACAAACCGAATAGGTGAGCAATGAAAACCC
>JAJTVC010000190.1:0-11239 GCA_022433055.1 Begonia peltatifolia | reverse complement strand
TAGATTTAAGTAAAAATATCAAACCATAAAATTAAAGCCTAAAATCATATATATTACAAGATTTCAAAAGATATCATTAAAAATTAGTATATTGAGCAATAACTAATCAACTCCAAATTACCAAAAACAATTGCTCAAATATTCACAGGTTTCAGCACCTAGGCTTCTATGTCGGGCATCTGTTGATTCGTTCTCGACATCTGTAGTGAGCGTCCACATATGCCTTATGGCCTTTTATTTTGAATGTCCATAGCAGTAGTCGAATCGCCTATCGTGGGGGAATTGGGCCACCGCACATTAACTTTTAAATAAAAATTTCAATTTTACAAATTTAAGAGCATTTGTCATTTTATTTTAGATTGGGTTCCCAGTCCCAGTGTAAGACCATCCACAATATCACAAGTGTTTCAAGATGAGGATTCGAAACAATTTTTTTTTATTTCAATTTCTTATGTTGTCTCTGATTTTGATGCATGTTTCTGATAGCGTGTCTCGACTGTTCAATAAGGTTTTCGTCATCATTGAGGTAAGGATTTCTTTATCGTACTGCATTGCATTATAGTTTTCAAAACCTCTATTTTGTAAGCCATCACATATTAAACCTGACATGTTGTGAATAATAGCTTGTCAGTTTCTATTCTATACTATATGTACAAGTTTTATACTTTTTATTTTATGCATGTAGAGTATTTCAATTGATATATATGTCGGTTTAAGATTTGGTTGTTGGAGGCAATGTTGGGCACCTTTGTTTAATGGATTTTCAGTTGTTCGGAGTTGCATTAAGACTAAACATCTAAAGTAACATGAAGCTATTTTCACATATTCTAGTGTGTGAAGGTGTTTGTTTGTTGGCGTGACATTGGAATAAGACACAGATGACTTGTTCTTGGGTTCAAATTCCTAAACCTAGCCATTTTGTTTTATTTTTATGTTCGATACGCAATTGACTGGTGTTCAAATAATTATTCTTTTTCTCTCATGTGACAAAAGGGACCTATGAATCATCGTCATTATTTTTATGCATCTTGTGAGCATTGACGTGTAAAGATTTGTGAGTGACTTTCTTTTCACTAAGGCTGTTGGAGATATTTTTTATATAACTACTTATATATGTAACAACATTTTGAGAACTTACTCCACCTACGGGTCGTTAGGCTTGTTTTTCAAATGGTAAAAGAATTTGGATGAATGTAAATCATGCACTATATTTTGCTCATTTGCTCATTGTTTTTAAACGAAATGATAAAACTAATCTTGTTATGCATTTGATTATAATATTAAATTCTCTATTGAGTAGTCGCTTACTCTAAAACATTCTATTTTTTCTATAAAGATTTTAGAAGTTAGGTTTAGCTGATTGTTGAGGAGTCTACCCTTGTTTCTTTGCTTTCTTTCAAGTGATTTATTTTCTTTCTTTTGGCGAAGACTTCTCTATTTATTCCTAACCTTATTTAATTTATTGAATGTAAGACACTTTTATTCATGCATAATATTTTTCTTAGATTTTATCTTGCACTGTCTTATTATTTTGTGATCACTATATAGATTTCGGCTTTTCTCGTGTGGGCTAAGGTTCAATTAATGTTTAAATCTTCTATGATAAGTTAAGTCATGAACTGGATTTTGGTTGCATGATCGAGGTCTCTCAGATAATTAGGTCGTTGGATCACCCTGTTTTTTAAGCGCACCTCCGGGTCATGACAAAACATTAGAACAAACCGAACAAAAATAAAATGCAGATATCTCGAAATTCTAAACAATTTGCCCAAAATTCAAATATTCTAAAAAATACTCCAGAATTAGTTATTCTTGTGATGAAAAATTATCCATAAATAGCCTAAACAATCTTAAATATCACAAAATTCAAACTTGGTTTGAATTTTAATAAAAAATTATCTTGAATCTATATCCATCCGACAACAAAATAATCCCAAAATATCAAATAAAATATGCATAATATTTAAATTTCCCATAAAAAAATTAATTCAATCTTGAGCAATAGATCATGAAATGGATTTGAATTAACGAAACTGCTTATAGATCTGCAAATGACAAATCAACCACCAAATTATCAAAAATAACTTGGCCAAAAAATTCACACGAAATTCCGAGCAAATAAAGCCTGAATTTCTAACAGAAAATAATTCTGAAACTTTCAGATATTGATACGATATTGACTGACCTCAAATTTAGATTGTCCATAGCGATGTCACAAAATAGCAAATCCCAATAAGTGAATTTGTCCAAGGAAAAAATTCGGTATCATGAGTTTTTCAAATCTAAAAATCAACGAAATCCGACAGATCTGAAGTTGTGTTCCAAATCTGTAAAAATGGATATTTTTCAAACAAATTTCCTTCTACTCAGAGAACGACATTGGATCAGCGTGCAAAAGGCGGCTTCTATGTGCAGGCGATGAAGAGAGATCGGACGGCAGAAGGTTGAAGAGTGCTCAGACTGAACAAGACTGTCTCTCGTTCTCGTCGGTAGTCATCATGAGGCTATGCGAAAGACTGCATCTGACGACGACGGCTAGGTGGTTCGGCAGATTATACAAGGCATACGGCGTGTTGCAAAACGTAAGGGAAAAATTGAAGCTTTAGTGCGTGAGGCGGAGGCGCAGCTGATCGGTGATTAAAAATGGCGACGGAATTCGGCTGGATCAGGAAAGAAACTGACGCCAGTTCAGAACTCAATTACCAGGGGCTTGAAAAGGAGATCACAGAAAGGCATTGCACACGACTGGGAATCTAGGTTGTCATTTTAGGGGATTATATTCTTCTTCAATGACCATCTTGACGACAGAGATATTGCCTTTATTCTTGAAGGAGGATGTCACCAAATGAGTACTTTTCAGGTCTTCTCGTGACCCTTGTAACTGCCCTTGGTATTGTCCCAAATATGCAGCAAGAGACATTTGACTAAAAAACGAGCAACTGCCCAGACAACTCCAACTTTATCACTTTTGCTTTAAATCAAGACAAGACATTTTTATGATGTGATCCGTAATGCTCTAATGATGTCTTTTCTTTTATGCTTCAAAAGAAAGATTTGCCAAAAAGTGTGTATTGCTGTCATCATTTTCATTTTTGGCGAAGTTTCTCAATTCCCTAAAGGATCAACGTAGCATTTAGGGGGGCAACTGAACCAATTAAAATTGAACCAAACCCAAACATGACTTATATTTTTTGGATTTCATCGGTTTCTGTTCTTGATTTTTTTCCGTTTAAATTCGATTTTTGTTCGGTTTCGTTTGGTTTAAACTCGAGTTGGACCCGTTTTGATCCTTAATTCTATAATTTATTAGTTTTCGTATAAGATTTTTTAAAAAACATATTAACATTATTAATTTGGTTCAGTTCGGTTTTAATTGATTTTTGAAAGAAGCAACCAAGAACTAAACCTAAAATCTCGATACGGTTTCAAAATCAATTTTTCAAAAATTGAAACCCAACCAAACCGAGTAATTCAATTTTTCAGTTTTAATCAAACTAATTTGCACCCTTAGTAACATTATGTTCTTCGGACATGGTTTTCAAAAAGACTTTGATATTGTGCACTTCATGATCATCAAGCTCTTAACACTATGCAAATGCACGTATCACAAACAAATAATAGTGATAGCGTCAAATTCTATGAGAATAAAATTATCAAATTTATAATCAATGAAAAATAATTTGATTAAATATCAAAAATGTTGTTAAGAAATAACTGCTTAAATAAACATAGCTCAAGTTAATTTTGAATAGATATCGAATTGAGTTACTAGGAGCGCGTTTTGTGCTCTTTAAAAGCGTGTTACAAGTGTTACTATCAAAGTAAATATATCGTGAACAAACATTATCCATTCTACATCATTCTTCTTCTTCTAAAACCCGGCTTGAACTACTCGTATGTGATAGAAAATAATCACATTAGCCATACGTAGTGTTATCATATGAAATACAAGCATCTACAGCCAAATAATAACTCACATTAATGAGATTAATGCTACTATTATGCTAAATAACAATGTCAATATTAACCTATACTCGGATTTACAACAACCAGAAATGGGCAACGAAAGAAACAAATGATGATTCATCCTTTAATAAGTTCTGGTTGTCTTGCATTTGGTAAAATTAAATGCCTTACAGTGAAAAACTAAAAGAAAAGTTTTAAAATGTCTCACACAAAAATAAATTACTAGAAGGAAATGAAACAAAACTACGGCAAACTCACTCTTGCTTTGGTCACTATAAATCTCTCCATCCAACACTTCAAAAATAGGTGGGTCATCTAGAGTGAGCTGACCATACTCTAACAGGGATATCAAGTGTTATATCCACAAGTAGTAAAACTGTCGGGAATCAAGTTCAACAAATCATAGTTGGGGCTAGGTAAAAAATAGTCAACTATACTATGGCAGATGATAAAACAATATCATTACCATCAAATTAGAACTTGAGCATTTGTGTCATAAGTTTACAAAAGATAATGAATAATAATCATTACCATGTTAACAAATTTTTCACTCATTGATATATGTAATAATTTGAACCTTCAATATTCTATTATCAATAATATCTTGTGAATATTTGTTATGGATGAAATATGAATAAAGTTTTAGAAATTGTATTGAAGAAATGGTACAAAGTTCTTGTGAATGTTAAGAATGAAATTGTTTTGTAAGAACACACCTGATAGTAAGTGTAATAACTTTTGCTGTGATAATTGAATTTCTATGAAATTTAATATTCTTAAACTAGACATGTAGAGGAAAAATATGACTTTAGAATGAAAGAAGTTGGATGTATGTAACATTTGCTTTTTTAATTTGATGAATGCAGTTACGTTTTTAAACTTCACTTTTACTAAGCTTTAAACTGCATTTTAGAGTGAGAATTTAGAAAAAGTTAATCTATCTATGCAATAGCTTTGGACAACCAATGGAATTAGAACACGTGGCAATCAGTATATGTTAGGTAAGCTGTTTGCTTAAATAATTAATTTAGTATGATTAATGCTAATTAATCATGGTTAATTATGCTAATCATGTTGATTAATTTAAGACAAATCAAAATTAATTAGTTTTAATTAAGCATACTTAAACATAAGTAATCATGGTATTTTTTAGAATATCCATAGAATGAAGGATAATTTTGTACAAAGGCATGAAGTTGTTTGGTTAAAAATGAAAGTTTATCCAAGAACCATCTAGAAATGAAGGACAAAAGCTGTAGAGACAGCCATTTTCGTGGTATTTAAATTGATAAGAGAGAAAATAGAAAAAGAAGAGAGAAAAAGTGAGATTTTGGACTTACTCCTCAAAGGAAAATTACTCAACTTAGAGAGACGATTCTGTATGACTAAAAATCAATTCATTAGGTGAAAATTTCGTGGAAGAGGAGAAGCCATCAATAGGTAAGTAAATCCTACATTTAGAATAATTAATTTAACCTTTATTGCATTGTTTGGGTGATGATATATTTAAATTATGTCATTGGTTCTAATTAATCTTAGAATTTTGATTGTGGATTGAAGTGATTAGATGAATTTTATTTTGGTGTAAAATGAATAGTTTTTTTATAAGAAAATTTATATTTTCAAATTGTATTGTGATGTTAAAAATGAATGTTTTGAAAATGAATATTAACACAATATTTTTGAAAATGATATTGTATTTGGGCATTAAAGTATATCAACTTAGTATACTGTGTTTGAAATACTGGGTGAGTTGCATGGTGTTAAATATGTATGACATTGACTTTATAAAATATGTTAAAGCATGCATTTGAGAAAAATAAGAAGTTAGCAATCTTAGCAACATATGAACCTAATTATTGAACTTGCCTCTTCGTGTGCGATGTGTATGATTATGGAAATGAGAAGCAGATCAACTTAATATCCTCTTTGAGTTGAAAATCCCTAAACCTCGAAAGGTAGCAATGCCTAAGGTCTTACAGCTCTACCGGAGAAAGCCTAGGAACGTATAAGACTGTGTGTTGGACATACATGTTAGAATTAGAGTGTATTGCATTTTTAACATAAACATTTGATTGTTAAAAGATTCATTGGAGTTTTCTTAAAAAAATAATTTTAATCATACAAAGTTCATTCTACTTGAATTGTATTTATTTGATGAAAATGATTTCAAATAATGGTTGAGTGATTTCAAAATATTAATTTCGAGTATGTATATTTTTATAGCAATTGCATGGTTTTCAAAGGAACATGATTTATATGATTTTCAAATAATTGTAATAATGGAAGATGGTGATCGATTTTACATGGTGTTAATAAAGTTTGAATTAGTTATTCTATATATTAGATTTATTTACTGGGCTAAAAACTCATTATGTGGATAATTTAAATTTTTCAAATATCAAGAACGTTTACTGAAAAAGAAAAACATAA
This sequence comes from Begonia peltatifolia, assembly GCA_022433055.1. Classification (NCBI taxonomy): domain Eukaryota; kingdom Viridiplantae; phylum Streptophyta; class Magnoliopsida; order Cucurbitales; family Begoniaceae; genus Begonia; species Begonia peltatifolia. The sequence continues at coordinate 4,840 of JAJTVC010000190.1, read as the reverse complement.
GGCAATATAAAGTTTGCAAAGAGGCATAGGTGAACCATCAACGTAGATGATCTTTTTGTTTGAGTAGGATATTTGGTTTTTATGTGTATAAATCTTTTTGAAATGACACATGTAGTTACCTACTTTTATAATAGCTTCTGTATTAACACTCTGATTTTCATATAAATTTTCAATAAATAAAATGTATATTAATTTTTTTCATCTAATGGTACGCATTTTATATGTTTTATGTTTTAAATGTTTTTATTAAAGAATAATACAAAAATAATTTTTAAATGAGCATCCTAATTTAGGATATCAAGTTAAAGAAGTATTAATTCGTAATGATTTATGCATGTGAGAGGGAAGTGTCAATGAGAGCATTCTTTCGACGTCCGATTCTTTCTTACTTTAAGAATTCTCTAGCTGTCGGGGTGCGGTTGGTGGGAATCGAGTTCTGACAAATGACATCGTAAATTGTCTCACAGACGCTCTCATGCAAACAGACGCTCAAATGTTAGTACTTACACAACAAATAACAACCTTGCTCATTGGTCAAACAAAGCGTATAATTACAATTGTTTGATATAATGACAATAAAATGCACGTAAAAAAATAAAAGTATGGGAAAATGTATATATATAATGAAAAATTGATACGCTCTGAGACCTAACATGTAATCAGTGTAACTTCAATTTAGATTTTGAAAATACAAAATGCACTACCAAATATAATAACCAAAAAGTTCTGCTTCAAGTAGGGGTTTATCTCTAGCGTTGTTGGAACCAGTAACCAAAAAATCAAATCCAACTCATAAAACTTTAGTATCTATAGTATTATCGACATCAATATGCTTTATAAAACCTTAAAAGAGTTGTTGGATCCCATAACAAGGAGAGGATTCAACTCGGTAATTCAGGGATATCGTCCTCAAAAATGACCCAAAATGGGCCTAGGGTGTGTCACCAAATAGTGGTGTCGCATTGTGTAACTTGGCCGGAGTCATAACACCAACTTTGGATATTGTGGTGCATGGCACATGAGCACTACATGTTGCAGTTCCTAGCATTGCAACATTGGCTTTATGGCTTCTTGGCCCAGCACATGTCAAAATTCTACACAATCTAGAACATACTCTAATGTTATGGCATTGTGTTTTTTATCGTCAGAGCTTTGCACCAACTTCCATCGACAAAATACAATTATTTTATAATTTCATAATGCTAAGAGGAGTTAAACCTAATTTAGATCAATTATAAAACAACTTTGTCCATCGAAATGATAATTGTTGCTATTGATATCAATTTATCAATTAAATTACAAAATTCTAATAATTTTGAGACTTAGTGGCAAATATAGACTTACCCGGGAAAGTTCTTTGACGTATTTCAAAGTGAATTCTGATCCATGGAAGAAGTTGGTAGAGCTTGATCCTGAAACTCTTTTTTCTCTCAATGGTTGCCAAACATTCTTCTCAAATGTGAAATTGAGTTTGGAACATGTAATTAACTTGTTAATTATATTTTAAGCATGTTTATACTGTCACTAGTAAGATATTGGAGTTGTTCGATTGCATATTTTGGATATATATCATTCATATTTGGTGTTTTTATGATTTTAGGGATAGCCAACAAGTAGAGAAGAATATGCTCGAATTTTCAATAAATAGTAAAGAATGTAAAATGGTGGAACAAGGAACTCAATGGACAAGAAATTAGGTTAATTGAGTTTAGAATGAGTATGTTACGTGAATCCAAACTTTATACCTTGATTAAAGAATAACTTAGCTAAAAAATTTAGTTTCGAGAAAATACTACGTGGTAGTTGAAAGATCAAGATTATGTACAGGTGTCCTAGTGGGTTGGAACACTATGTGAGACACTGGTAATAAAAATGATCATGAACAATATTAAAACATGGAAAGTAAACAGAGAGTAGGTTGATAACGCAGTTAGAAAATTGCCTATGTCTCTGGGGCCACGCTCAATTATAAAAATAATTTACAAAGTTACAAGATATTTTGTCTAACACAAAGCAAGACTCTCTCTTTTCTTTGTCGCTGCCTCTTCCTAATTTCCCCGTGATAAGATTCCCTTGTCGATGATGACTCCTCTCGGAGTCCGTATATAGCAAGATCTCCTTGGCCACGATCAAAACTCCTCCCGAGTTCCAGTCAGCCTGCTCTCGAGACTGAGTTTAAAAGAACATATCAAGGAAACCACCTTCGGTAACACTTGCCGTTGTCTTTGGATGCATTCAATTAATCAACTCACTCAGAATAAAATCCAACCAAGGACAGAGTGTGTGTACAGTCTTTTATAGACTAAATAAATAACAACTCAGCTACACACGAAAGTGTGGGGGAGGAATAAATAACGGCTTGCGACACAAGTAATTGTGAAAAGAATGAATGATCCTCTGTAAGCATTCCATGAGAGAATAATGCTTAAATATTGTTTGCAACAAATCTTTCTGTTTTTACTTCAAATATTTTATTCAAACAAAAATGCACAGAAGAAAGAAACCGAATTCACAAAATTTGGATCTGTGACATCAGGTGCAATATTTATGGAAAAACGCTAGCAGCGAATTTAGAACAAATCTCTTAGTTGTTGTGATCACATATCTTGCGATAATCTAGCTTAACAAAATCACAATGTTCAAATTAACTTTCCAAAATTATAATTTCTCATAATGCCGGGATAACTTGTTTTATAAGTAACAACCTTTTAAATATTATTTTACTGACTATAGACTAAATTACAAGCTTTCTCAATTGACAATTGGTAAAAAATCAATACCAACAATATTTAGTATTTACAATGGTAAATACGAATTTGAGGAAAAGCAAAATGAGTGAGTCATGCAACTGCTTATTTAGAAGATTAATCATGACATATAAGTTTGGTTATTCGTAGTTTTTTACAAAATTGAAAGTGAAATAGATAATTTTCTGAAAGAAAAATTGGTAAAAATAGAAAATTTTGCCACATATTCAATTTACTTGAATATGTTAAATTGGTAAAAATAGAAAATTGATAAAAATGATATTCAATTTACTTGAAATTTTGCCACATATTTCCCACATTATAGACTAATAATCTGAAAATTTTCGTGAATTTCTAATACTTATATGATTTATTATGATTATTTTATAAATTAATTAACTAAAATTATAATAAATTGTAAATGTGTTAGAAAATTATGAAAATTTTCAAATTATCTAACCATAATGTGGTAAATATGTTATAAAAATTTCAAGTAAATTGAATATCGTTTGTTATTATTTTAAAATCAATTTATCATTTAGCATGAAAGAACGACCGGTTCAATTGAACCGACCGTTCTTTCACATGTCTACAGCAAACAACGATTTTCAATTTACTTAAAATTTTTACCACATATTTATTACATTATGGATAGATAATTTAAAAATCTTCGTGATTTTCTAACTCTTGTATGATTTATTATAATTTTAATTAATTAATTTATAAAATAATTATAATAAATTCTACAAATATTAGAAAATTACGAAAATTATCAAATTATCTGTACATAATATGATAAATATGTGATAAAAATTTTAAGTAAATTGAAGAAAATACACTGGGACCAGAGGAGACGGTGAATGAAGTTGACATTAATGGCGGTCGCACCGTCTAATTCATGGTAAAATTAAAAAAACCATCTTCAACATGATCCACTTTAGGTTGGCCAAGATTAAACTGCAGATTATAGCTCTGCAATTACGTTATCATCTTCTATATAATAAATGAGATGATCTTCACTTCATCTTCAACTTCGATTTCATTTAGAACATTTCGGGTAGCAGTATCTTTACCTTCAATTTCAATCACGAATTTTTAAGATGAGATTTTGAAAAGTAGAGATATAAAAACATATAAAAGGCCCTAAAATACGAATCTTAGAGATATGGACACTGTAGTAAACAATGTGTCATTAAAAGTAAAGGTTATATTAGTACGAGTTTAACTAAGCAAATATTTGAATAATTGTTATTGATATTCTTGTTCAAATAATAACGTTACATATTTGGAAGATAATCTTGTACACTTTCGCAATCAATCACACGAGATAAATGTCCAAAAGTGAGGAAGACTTCGTAGTTGTGAACCTTTTTTTTTTTCAAAACCAGATGAAAATAAACACATCTAGATTCCATTGAAGATGGTCGGTTAACCCTAACAACAGTCGAACAATAATATATAAAAAATTAAAAAATGAAATACTGAGATTTGAAATGAAAAAAATTTTAGGATAAATGTAAGTGTGAATACTGAAATATAAATGTAAATTTTATAACTCAAATTTATATTAATTAAAAAAAAAATAAAGTTCTTAATTAGAACTTAACGTGCGAAATTTGTTGATTTGTCCCAAAAGATCTTGGATCACTAAATTCTAACAATTTGTTTTTGTATTTTGATACAAATCTAAAAATAACTTAGAACACCGAACTTTAACAATCTCCACCTTAAAAAAAATTACGATGCAAGAAATAAAATTTTAAAGTATAAACAAATTTTTATCTTTTACAAAACTATTAAAGAAGATTTGCAATGTGAGTTTATCGTCTCGTTCCAAAAGAAATATTCAAATCACGAGACTGTAGAATTCTTCAAAGAAAAATTCAACAATTCGGGTTGACAAATTTAAGAAACACAAAATGCAAGATAATTGCAAAGCGACATCCAAATCTTCTTAACAAGTCTGTCATAAGAAAACTCTTAATAATTTCACTATCAATACTTTGTCATAGTGAAAGTATTGAATTTTAATTTCAAAGAGCACACCGCTAAGAAAACAAATATACTTTCAACAAAAAATTACTTCAAAAAAC
>JAJTVC010000185.1:4733-25000 GCA_022433055.1 Begonia peltatifolia | reverse complement strand
GGATGATTCGATTTACATGATGTATAGTGTATAGAGGGGGATCTATCCTGTTGTTGAGATAGTTTTGAGGACACGTGTATATATCATATGTTTGAGCATTGTGTTGCTCTGTACTTTATATTTTCTTCATCGATAGTCGTTAGATTTATTTTCTTTCACTCTGTTTTTCCTTTGGTGATTTTCTGGATAAAATTTGGTAGATACTTTTAGAATTTTCTAGTGAACTGTGTGTAGGGTTAGAGTTTTTGGGATAGCCAGTTTTCAGGCGTTACTATGCTGAATTTTCGAGAGAAAAATCAGGAGTCGAGAGGGTACGGAATAGGTCGGGGTGCGCACGATAAGACACGAAGAGAGTGGCGGTGTGCGCGAGAGGGTGGCCTGACTGCAGGCGCGCGGGGCACGCGGCCCTGCGAGTGCGCGCGGGTCGCACGGCGTCGGGCGAGAACGTGCGCGTGGACGCGCAGTGTGGAGGCAGGGTGCGTGGAGCTTGCGGCGCTATGGGCGTGCGCGTGACGTAGCGGCGTCAAGTTGGTATGCATGACACTAAGAGTGTGTGCGCGGGGCGTCGAAGTGGAGATATGTGCGCACGAGGCGTGGGGAGTCGAGTGGGGGTGCGTGTGCACGGAGCGCGCGGTGCTGCTGTTGCTAAGGTTTGCGCAGGGTGCAATGGGCGCATGCACTGGACCCGAGAGGCGTGCGGCGCGTGTGCGGATTCCTTCTCGGAATTTCAAGTCTTGTCGTTTTATTTTAAAACTCTTTTAAATTGTCCTTTATCCACTGCGTATTTTATATTAAGGATTTACGTGTTCACTTTTCAGAGCGTGAGTCGTTTTCGAATTGAGTCGAAAAAAATTTTAAACTCACAAATGTTCTTTTGAATATAATTTGAAAATGAATGTAGTATTAAATTGAGCAAATTCAAATTCAAGTTTTTGAATGTCATAGTGTACAATAGTAGTGAGCGTACCGGGAACCGTGTGGGTTCTCGGGATGTGATAGTTTCATTTCGTAAAAACATGAAACTGCATTTTCGTTTCGTTCTCATATTTTAAAATCATGATGCATAATAAACTAAAACATAATATAAAATAAATGTCCATTCAACCTACCGAACTGTGAAGTAGGCCCGAAAGCAAAAACACTTACGTACACTACTTACCTGGCATTCTTAACAACGCATTCGAAATTCGTACGCTAACTGAAAACTGGAGAACCTATAAAATCACATATCCATTAATTCTAGTTGGTCTACCTCATGAAATTCTAAAACGGAAATCATAAACTCGTACTAAACCAAAACTCCCAACTAAACCCGAAATCCTACACAATTTTGACTACATTTGGAAATGCATAACTCATCAAATACTCGTCCGTTTTTTACAATTTAAAGTGCTACAGGCTCCTTGGGACGTCTAGTTTCTAACGGTGCAATGCATTTTCTAACCTAACATTCACAGCTTAGCTAAATTTGCCCGAACAGGAACTACTTTGTAATCTAAGTTTCTCGGTTATTCAAACGTCCAATTCTTTCTATAAAAACCTATAATCTAATCTTTCCTCAAGTTTAAACACTTGTGAACAATTAAGAATCGACTATAACCCCGAAATTTCGTATCTCCCTCCTAGGGTTTATCAAACTATCCGATAAATCCCTCTAACTACATTTTTAACACTCAAAACTTTTATAGAACCAATTATTTACTAAAAACTCACCTCAAATTTGAAGAAAGGGAGAAGGAAACAGAGAGGGATCGTTGGCTCCTGGACGTTGTTGGAGGGGAGATCGCCGAGAAGGATTTCCTTCGCGTGGGGAGGGGAAAGAAACTGAAGGGGGAGGGGGTTTCTCGTTTCCTCTTCCCTGTTTTTTTTAATAATAATTTTAATATATCGTACTCATCCTTTAATCTTTTAACCAAACGGTTATTCGGTCCGTTACCGGCTGGATTTTTATAAATCCATCTTGTTTATCAGTTTTAAAATAATATTTTACTTAAAGGTATAAATTTTTTTTTTCGATTCTGACTAAAATTCTGCTGTGTACCGACACAAAAATTTAAAAAATTATTTTAATAGAAATTCTGAGTGTTACAATAGATGTCAAGGATGCGGCGAAGAAGAAAGAAGAAAGCAAAGGAGAAGAAAAGCCAGAGGATTTCAAGTGTCGCTATTGGAATATAGAGTTTATCTACAATCTCTTTCCTCGTCCTTGTGCTTATATTTGAGTAATTTGCATGGCCATGTTTAAATTAATTTATTTATGACTAATGCTGTCATTAACTCTTCGGTTTTGCATTGGCAAATGCTATTGTCAACTATTTCTACTTTTGTAATTAGCATACATAAGTAATTACACTTAAGTCAATGAATAAATCAAGAAAAAAAATTTGTTCCAGAAAAGAGAAAAATCCTTATAAAGATGATTTTTAAACTTTTATAAAGCATGACAACAAGAAACTTGCTTCTTGAAAATGAAAAATAAATAAACTTGCTTTCTTGCGCACCACATTTACAATTTACTTATTCATGCTAGTCTTCTGCCATGCTGATAAGTTATAATCTCTCCCTCTCGAAATTCAGATAAATAAAGTATTAGTTTTTAAATATTTTGACAATAGATCCTACATCACAAAGCATATTATGTCAATTATTTTTGTTATTCTTAGATAAAATTTATAAGACATGATATATGAAGTATGAAAAATTGACAAAAAATGTGTGATAACTAATGAAAATCTGAACCCAATGAAATGACTAATTAAAGTCTGAACGTATGAGATAACTAATGAAAGTTTTAACAAAGATTGAAAAATGAATTTTAACCAATATGTAACTATTAAACATGGATTTGCTAAAGTATGTAATTAATTCACATATGCATATGTTTTACTTGTTAATATTATTTCTTATTAGTAGTTTTATAATATAGATGAATTTGTGTTGAAGAGCATGTAGTTGATTGAGATTCTTTCAATTGCAGATAAGCACACAGATGAAGTGAATAAATTAGCGTAAAACATTGAATTGGGTAAATTATGTATTTTAGGAATATTAATTCATTTTGTTGTTGTATTCTTGAGGATTTAATTATGATTCTAATATGCCTAAATTGTTGAGTTTATTCTTGTATCATGTTTTGACGATTTAAATAAAATTAGAAACTTATGAATTAATAAGTGTTATATCTAATTAAGTTTGACACAACATAATTTGGAGTATTCGAGGATTTAGGTATTAGGTATTAGGTCGTTAAATAATTTATATGAGTAATTATTTTGACTTCCAAAATAGAGTTAAATAAGTTGATTCATAATAAATTTAATAATGATATTAAATAGGTTTCGAATAATTAAATGAATAAATGAAAATTTATTGATCTTAATATTATGATTTAATCACAATAAATGTAATTAGAATTTTAAAAAGCCTTAGCATAATTAAACATACATGATTCATGTATTTAGTAATTTAGAGTTTACAACGACCTAATCAAGTTTGACTCAATGGTTGAATTGACAAACAACATTTTAGGATTTCAAATTTAGAGATTCACATTTTAGGGTCGTTATAGAAGAGGTCGACTCACACTAGACACATAAAATTGCACAAGTTAAATGTTCAAACCGTGATTCACCAAGAACGACCACGAATGAATGCAAATTTGTACAGAACCTTGTTGAAGAAGTGTGTGCGGTTGACCGTAATAGAATCTTGTTAGACTGGACATAGTCGTAATTGTTACATGGCAGTTGATTGGAATAAATGAAGTAGTTGATCGACCCCACTCACAACAAAGTAGTAACGATCAAAACATAAAGACTAACTTAGTGGTGGACCATCATTTTAATGTTTGGTGCTTGTCTATAAATAGAGAGTAACATCTGGTCTGCCAAGAACTACTAATTCTCTAAACTTTCAATTTAACATATCAAACATTCAATTTTGAAGCCTACCCACTTAACTTTTCTCTTTATTTCATTTGAGAATATAATTATTGCAAAAATTTGGTTTTGTACCAATCTGTCCAAACTCATTTATTGGTGAAAGGGAAATGGTGAATCCCTCAATTTGTATGTAGTGACATGAAAGTTCACCAGTTTCCAGTTCGCTCTATCTGTTCCGACACCAAACTTTGTAGCGCCCTAAAAGCTCACTGGCTTCCGGTTTGCTCTCTCTGCTCTAACTTATAAAATCCGACAACAATTCGATAAAAATTTAAAATTTTGTTTTGCCACATAAAATGACATAGTTGAAAATACTTAAAAACGTTGCAGCCGAAGACTTTAATTAAAATAGATTTAAATAAAATTTCAAGGTTCTAAAACATTCAAAAAGAATTTTTGATCAACCTCTAAAATTTTCTGTCGACACTTGACCTGTTCTGCACACTGAGGTAGACACCTATACTCACAGGTCGGCACTTCATTTGCTTCAACCAGCACAAGTCGACACCTGGTTACACCAATCGACATCCTAATCTTCCCTATCTGCACCGATTGGACTTTGCGATCGACACCTCTACATTCACTTCACTAACCGGTCGACACCTATCTTTATAGGTCGACATCTTAATTCTCTCTGTTTGTGTCGGTCGAACCTTGCGGTCGACATTATTATCATTTTTACATTGATCGGTCGACACTTTCACACATAAGTCGACAGCTAATATGGTTGTCTCCGTAGGTCGACACTCGCGGTCGACATCTACCTAGTTCGGTCAACACCTATGCATATCGGTCGACACCTTACACCAATAACCATAGTAGAAAACTTTTCGTAGAAAGTAACAGACGGAATTTAAAACCCCGAATCTCCACACCCTACTCAATTTAAAAATCCACTGTCTGTACAAAATGACTACTAAAAGTTTGAAATTCATTTACACGTTTAAAACGACTCAAAATGACTCAACACAACTCTAAATCCTTGCATATACACACTGGTCAAAACGCTTTAACAGCCGGCCGGATCGTTTCACAAGCGCACCTCTCCAACTACCTCCTAGCTCTGCGAATGCTCTGAGTACTCATAAGTTATCGTTTCGTCACTTACATCACAAAATTTATCTATTAGCCTAATGCTAAGTAAATAATGCATATAAAACATAAACACTGAAAACAACACATATCCTATCGTATGCAGTTTTTATAGTTTCGTCTCTACTTTCGTTTCCGTCTCTTTCTTACACATTCTTTATCTTACTACTTGGTTCCTCTTTACGTGCTAGATAAAGGTGACAGATCTCGCGGTCTACTTCTCAGGACAAGGAGACCACGCAAAGCAGGGGAAGAAGTGATACACCTCGCGGTCAACCTCATGGGACAATGCCACTCAACCCCACTTTCATTATCTTCTTACGGACATTTTCATTTCATTCTTCACATCCTACTGTTTCATTTCGTAAAAGCATGAAAATTTATTTTCGTTTTGTTCTCATACTTTAAAACCATGCATGCATAATTAACTAAAACATAACATAAAATAAACATGCATGCAATCAACCGAACTGTGATGTAGGCCCGAAGGTAAAAACACCTACGTACACTACTTACCTGCATCCTTAGCAACTCATTCATAGGTTTTTAGTTACCTAGAGGCATAAGCTATCATCTTTTCTTCCTGTACCAACACACACCCAAGACCTATCTTGGAAGCATCACAGTAAATGCTAAATCTTTCGTCCTCCGTAGGAAGTGTCAATATCGGGGCAGTGGTCAATTTGTGCTTTAAAGTTTGGAAACTAAGCTCGCAATTCTCGGACTACAAGTACTTCACATTTTTCCTCGTCAAACGGGTCAGAGGCGTTGCAGTCTTCGAAAATCCTTCAATGAACCTCCTATAATAACTTACTAACCCGAGGAAACTTCCTATCTCAGTAACACTCTTCGGTTGTGGCCATTCTTTAACTGCATGTATCTTCGTTAGATCGACAGATATGCCATCACTCGAAATGACATGACCCAGAAAATGAATCATATCCAGCCAAAACTCGTACTTAGAAAATTTTGCATAAAATTAGTGCCGCTTCAAAGTCTCCAATACCAACCTTAAGTGCTCTTTATGATCCTCTTCATTACGAGAATACACTAATATATCGTCGATAAATACTATGACAAACTTATTGAGATAAATATGGAATACTCTGTTCATTAGATCCATGAAGGCGATTGGAGCATTCGTCAATCCAAAGGACATCACTAGGAACTCATAATGTCCGTATCTCGTCAGAAACGCAGTCTTTGGAATATCTTCTAGTCTGATCTTCAGATAATAATAGTCTGATCTTAAGTCAATCTTAGAAAAGACTCGTGCCCCCTGCAGTTGGTCGAACAAGTCGTCTATTCTTGGCAGAGGATACTTGTTTTTGATTGTCAACTTGTTCGATTCCTGATAATTGATGCACATCTGTAACGACTCATATTTCTTCTTAACAAAAAGGATTAGTGCGCCCCACGATGAAAAACTAGGGCGTATAAATCCTTTTTCCACCAAATCCACCAATTGCTTCTTTAACTCTTTCAGATCCGTTGGTGCTAATTTATAGGGATTCTTTGACATCAGCTCAGCTCCTGCATATACATCTATAGCAAACTCTATTTCTCAATCCGGAGGCAAACCGGGTAAATCATCTAGAAAAACTTCAGGATTGAACAAAAATCATCTAGAAAAACTTCAGGATTGAACAATCAAAATATCTTGCGGCTTTGATTCTCTGGAAATTTGCATATCAATGATACTAGCGAGAAACTTGATACTAGCGAGAAGCAGAGGAAGAAGTGATACTGTTCGCGGTCCACCTCTCAGGACAAGGCCACCACATAAAGTGGGGGAAGAAGTGACACATCTCGCGGTCCACCTCACGAGACAAGGCCACTCAACCCCACCTTCATTATCTTCTTACATATATTTTCATTTTATCCTTCACATCCTACTAGTTCATTTCGTAAAATCATAAAAATTCATTTTCGTTTCATTCTCGTACTTTGAAACCATGAATGCATAATCAACTAAAACATAACATAAAATAAACATGCATGCAACTTACCAAACTATGATGTAGGCCCGAAGGCAAAAACACCTACGTACACTACTTACCTGGCGTCCTTAGCAACTTGCTCGTAATTTCGTACGTTAACTAGAAACTGGAGAATCTATAAAATCAAATATCCATTAATTCTACTTCGTCCAACTAATAAAATTCTAACACGGAAAATCATAAACTTATATTAAACCGAAACTCCCAACTAAACCCGAAATCCTACTCAATTTTCAACCAAATTCGGAAATACATAACTAATCAAATACTCGTCCGTTTTCGACGATTCAAAGCGCTACGGACTCCTTAGTACGTCTAGTTTTTAACGATCTAATCCAAATTTGGCCAAAGAGAAACCGCTCTGTAATCTAAGTTTTTTCGATCATTCAAACATCCAATTATTTCCATAAAAACCAATAATTTAACATTTCCTCATGCTTAAACACCAATGACGAATAAAAATCAACTAAAACCTCGAAATGTTGTATCTCCCTACTAGGGTTTACCAAACTATCCGATAAATCCCTCTAACTTCACTTTTAACACTCAAAACTTCTAAAGGACCACCTATCTACTAAAAATTCACCTTAAATTTGAAGAAACAGAGGAGGAAACAAAGAGGGATCGTCGGCTGCTGGACATCGCTGGAAGGAGATTGCAGGGGAGGGTTTTCGTGCGGTGGGGAGGAAGAAGAACTGAAGGGAGAGAGGGGTGTTTACACTTCCTCTTCCCTTTTTTGTTTTTTTATAATAATAATAATAATAATAATCTTAATTACTATATCGCTCTCACCATTTAATTTTTTAACCAAACGGTTATTCAGTCCGTCACCAGCTGGATTTTTACAAATCCATGTTGTCCATTAGCCTCAAAATAATCTTTCACTTAATGGTATAAATTTTTCGCTCTCGATTCTGACCAAAACTCCACCGATTGATACAAAAATCTTAAAATCGTTTTAACAAAAATTCTTGATGTTACATTATAAGGGCAACATTGACACCCAAAATATCAACCAAATGTAACAAGAAGAGTTAGAGGAAAGAAGTTTTTAAGGGGGACCCTTGGAGCACCGATGTAGGCTATTTGACAAAACCAATTTGTGTTTGCAATCTCTTTCTCTCTAACTAATCACTTACTTGGGAATTTATATTCTTGTTAGGTCAGTAAATTATTTTTGGTTGTGAAAAGCTATTAATCATATAATTGCAAACTAATTATTTTATAAATTTGTAAAAAAGTTTAATAACTTAATTCACCCATCTCTTAGATTATATTCATCTAATCGATTGGTATCAAACATTGGTTTCTTTATATATTGTGACAGATAGTAGTTTTTCTCAAACTTATATCTATGACACCCTGTGCCCAGTTTGAAAAGTTCTCAACTATGATTACTTCCCTTGTCTTTTATTAGTTTCTTTTTTGGCTTTTATACTAGTCTATTGTCACACTCTGAAAGGGATGCAAGACAGAACGAGAAACAATACATCCAAAAGCCGATCGATTTGGCCTAGAGATAACAAATGAGTGGGTTAGCTGGCCAACCGGCTCGGTATTGTAGCAGGCTCAGATCGTTTAACTTTAGCCCGAGAGCAAGCTCAAGTTGAAATTTTTTTGAGTTGCCTCATTAGACTTGAGTCATTGGACTCACTAGATTCATTAGGTTCCACTCATTTATCTTATTTGGTTTTGTGAGCCAGACTTTTTTTTATGATCGACTCAGTCAACTCATTTGTCACCTTATTTTAAAATTATTAACAACTAAATAGGTGACAACCTCATTAATATGTATATAATTTGTAATTATACAACTATCAAATATTTATAATGATATTTGTGTGATACTTTTTATTTGATCATCTCAAATATTTTTTTCCTAAATATATGTCATTTTATTTATTAATAAAATAATTTATTAATTAAACAATTAACTGTTATGTTTTGACATTATATTTATATAAATTAAAAATATTTATATATGTTTGGTTTGATAAACATGACTCGTTAAGGTTCGTTAGGCTTGTTTAGTAAGCTTGGCTCGACTCGACTCGTTTAACATTGGTTCGTGAGTAAGCTCCGATTAAAATTTTTTTTAGGATCACTCGTTTGGCTCAGTTCATTGGCCTCAGTTTGTTGGTCTCGTTAGACTCGACTCGTTTAACTCGTTAGGTTAGATGAACCAAATTTTTTTAGGTTCAGCTCGACTTGACTGGCTCTTGCCATCTTTAATTCAGCCGAACATTTATGTTAATTTATTTAATTTCAGCGAAAATCTTTATTGAAAGTAAAAGTTATGGCCAATAAAAAAATATATATATTAACTCACAAATACAATAGTGACACCAATGATAGTATGCCAATATAAATCTAATAAAGTGTCAAAAATAAATATGTAATAATTGAATTTAATAGAAAATGAAATATACTACAACTACAACTACAACGCGTCTCTTTTCACTAGAACAAATCTAAATAGAGGAAATAGTTAAATAAATGAGAGGGTGATTAGTCTTGCATCAGCTGCTAAGGATCTTCTTGATTAAAACCTGAAAAAGAGGAAATTTTTTCGGGTGAATCGACTAAACTATGCATGTATAAAATTTTACATTAAGCATAATTATTTTTTTGAAAATAATATGTGAGCATGTCATGTATAAATCATTTAGTAAAAACTAAGTTGAAAACAAATCATAGGGCAAGTGTCGAAATCTATCACTTGAATGTGGTATATACATAAAATAAGCACCTGACCCACTTACAGTGTAATGCCCCGTAAACCTCCACGTTTCTGGTACATTCACTACTCTGATACCACATTTTTAACACTCCCGAGACGTCTCCGGACCCGGGTTGCCAATCGTACACTTACTTATTTCCTCAACAATTTCGTGTAAAATTTTAAAACCTTAATTCCTCGACTGAAGAAGACATTTTTGAAAACATTTTTAATCAGCATTGTAGCGGAAAACTCATTTAAAAACGGTTTAAATGGACTTCACCTTTTTAAAACATAGAAATGCAGAGACCGGTCGACACCTGCAAACGCCGGTCGACACCTGGGTCGTCTCGGGTTTGCATCGGTCGACACTGGTGAACTCCGGTCGACACTGCGTTCCCCTCGGGTCTTCTCGTCGGTTAACACTAAGAATCACCGGTTGACACTTCCACATTCATTTCAGAGAGTGGTCGACAAATGCATTCGCAGGTCGACACTTTGACCCTCTCTGCCCGTGCAGGTCGACCATCGCGGTCGAAACTCTCACTGATTTTACACTGATCGGTCGACACCTCACTTCTCTCTACCCGCACCGGTCGAACCCCATGGTCGACACTCACTTTTCCTGTTACACTGGTCGGTCGACACCTATGGACTTCGGTCGACACTTCCTCCCAAGAATCTCAGTAAAACCCTTTAAAACTTCACAAAATCGATCAGACATCGACATAACTCTAATAAAGACCCTACACACATTTTTCCCATCAACTTGAATTTCATTATATATGCCAAAACGACCACAAACATTGGAAATCCTTTTATTTACAAAACGACTCAAAACCATCTCTACTCGCTCCCTAAACCTATACCTGTGAACACCACGTCCAAAATGCACTAACAGCCGGTCAGATCATCCACGAACGTCCTCCTCCAACTGCCTCCTATTTTCGGACTCACTCTGAGTATTTACCGGCTTTCGTGTCGTCACCTACATCACAGAACTCAACTATTAGCCTAATGCTAAATAAGTAATGCACGTAAAAAACTCACACTAAAATCAAACATCTCCTAATACATGCAATTTCTACAGTTTCGTCTCTATTTTCGTTTTTGTCTCTTTCTTACATTTTCTTTATATTCTTACTACTGGGTTATTCTTTACGCGCTAGACCGAGGTGACCCCATAGTCCACCTCACTCGACAAGGTCAACCTCGATCTAATAAAGTGACACAAATCACGGTCCACCTTACTAGACAATGCCACCACGTAAAGCGAAGGAATAGTAATACCCCTTGCGGTCCACCTCACTGAACCGGTCCACCTCACTGGATAAAGTAACTCAACCTCACCTTCATTATCTACTTACGTATCTTCTCATGTTCGTTCTTCACTACTCACGTCCTACTGTTTTTGTCACATAAATACATGGAAATTCATTTTTGTTTCGTTCTCGTAATTTAAAACCATGATGCACATTCAATAAAGTATAACGTAACATAAACGTGCAACGCATCCTACTGAACTGTGATGTAGGCTCGAAAACAAAATTTATACTACATTACTTACACTACTTACCTGGCGTACTTGGCACTCGTGCTCCGTATACGGCTCGCTAACAGGGAAACCTATAAAACCACACGTTTCATCAATCATACTCGTCTCCAAATTCATAGGCTTTAACACGGAATCATAAATCCTCACTAAACCATCACTTCTAGTTAAACTCGAAATTTCTACACAATTCCTAACTAAATTCGAAAATGCATAACTTACCCAATACTCGTCCGATTTGGACGATTCAAAATGCTACGGATTTCTCAGGACGTCTAGTTTCTAATGGTCTCACCAATTTCCTAATCCCACACCTACAGCTTGGCCGAAAGGAATCCGTTCCGTAACCTAAGTCGTTCGTTTATCTACGCACTCAATATTCTCCATAAAAACTCATAATCTACTCATATTCCTATCTTAGGAATCAACATGCGGATCAAAATTTTCACTGAATCACCCGATATCCTAGTTAACTCCGTTTTTGTCACTAAAACAACCAGCATACTAACTATCTACTAAAAACTAACTAAAACATACCGTAGATTTAAAGATTCACGGCAGAACGAAAGTGGATCGCTGAAGGTTTTCTCGCGGGAAAAGAAGAACCAGGGGGATGGCGCTGAGGAGAGAGAGAACACCGATGGTGTTCTCTCATTTTTCATTTCATTTTCATTTTTATTTTTATTTTTTATTATATTTTTCTTAGTTACCAAACTGCCCCCCACCTTTAATCGTTTCATAAATCTGCGATTCTGTCTGTTCCGGTTGGATTCTTAAATTTGTTTCTCCACCATTAGTCTCAAAATAATCTTTTAGCTAACGATACAAACTTTTCACCCTTGATTCCGACTCATATTTCACCGTTGACCTATACATAAATCTGAAAATTAAAATGACTGAAATTCTCGGGTGTTACATACAGACTTTGAGCACACAATGTCAAAGACATAAAATAATGGCTACACTCTGCAAACACAAAAGCCACGAAAAACCCTTATCAGGTTTAGGGTTTTTTCTTTTGGAACATGACAAATTTAATTGTTTCATTACTTTAGTTAACAACAAACCAACACTTCCGCTATAATGAAAACCAATAAAAAAATACATATTTCATATGAAAACATAAAAAGTCATAAAAATAAACATGTTATTTTATATAAAAACACATGAAAATAAATTATAAAATAATGCATGATATGTTAGACATAAAAATAAATCTCTACATAAGACTAATTTTATCACTGAGCAAATACCAAATAATCCAGGAGAATCCAATATATATACACACACTTCAAGTTTTCATATAATATCACCATTAACATAAAAAATAGAACTTTCATAATTTTATAAGGCTCTTTTTTTGTTAGAATGGTCAAATCCCATTTTAGCCCAAAAGTAGCCTAAGTTGCGGCTTGCTGAGCTTAATTGGGGTGTGGCGTCAAATTTTCTTTCCGACACCAATGTGATTCTTCATCAGTTTGTACCAAAATTTTCTATTAATTTATGACCAAAAATCTTTCTAGTTTGATTATACCATTATGCAAACATTAGTGTAACACCCTAAAATTTTTTGTTAAAATAATTTTCGGATTTACGTATCGGTAGACGGCAGAGTTTTACTCAGAATCAAAAGACGAAAATTTATACTGTTAAGTAAAAGATTATTTTGAAGCTAATGGAAAAGAGAAAATTCTAAAATTCTAAACGGAAGCGAACTGATTGACCGTTTAACAAAAAAATTAGAGGTTGAGGGCGATTTAGTAATTAGATTTATTATTATTATTTATATTATAAAAAAAAAAACATTCTTATGCTTGGAACTCACCCCCTCCCCGCAGCCTTCTTCCCTCCCCCTCCCTGTTTCTTCTCTTCAGCATCCTTCCCTCTCTGTTTTTGTTTTTCCTCTCCTCTTTTTTTGTTTCATTTCTTCTCAATTTTGCACGAAAGAGGAACCAACTCGTCCATTTTTCCTCCCCCGAAGAACGCAGCTCCCCATCCTCTTCATCCTCCTTCTTTGTCCCGCGTGAAAAACGGCCCTCTCTTCGATTTCGGTAAGTTTTCTCTTTCTTTTCTGGTTTTGGCCAATAAAAATCTAGGGTTTCGGATTGGGCAGCTCGGTTTTGGTATTTTTCACCTGAGCTCCGGTTGTTCATTTTAAAAAACTGTTATAGTATGATGAATTAGATACTTTAAGGAAAATTTTGGCTTTGGAATCGAGTTGTTTCGATGATCGTAAAGGAAGATATGATTTTTCTAAGTTTGATAAAAAAAATCTGTGAAGAGGATTTGGGCAGCTGCGGTTTTTTTCGAATTTCTGCTATTTATCAAATCGGGTTTTTGGCAAATGGATGACACCACGTCAAAGTGGACATAATTAGGGTTACGTAGCATCTTGAATCGTTGAAATCGGGTAAGGATTGAATGAGTTATGAATTTTAGAAGTTATTGTGCAAAAACTGGAAAAATTTCATCTGGCATTCGGTTTTGATTTCTGCCATTGATTATGCTTTGATTTTGAAAAATGGATTTCACCAGCATAAACTAGACCTTATAAGGTTTCCAAAACATGTCGAATCATCGAATTCGGCCAAATATAGGATTTGATATGAATTTTCAAAGTTGAATGAAAAACTGTGAAACGATTTCCAGGCAGATTCGGTTTTTGATTTTCTGCTATTAATTGAGTTCGATTTTTGACAAATGGATTTCACCATGTTGAAATAGACTCGTTTAGGAGCCCTTACCATTTTAAATCATTGAATTTGGACTTATATTCAATTTGTTGTGAATTTTTTAAGTTGGACAAGATTTATGACAAATTTCGAAAAGTTGAGTTGTGATGGTTTCAATTTTAATTCCTTGATATTGAGTTATTTGGTTGAAATTGATTGAAGTGTTAAATTGTTAGGGTGGTTGATTGAGGTTGTGTGGATGATAACCTACCCTTGGGATAATTATTTGAATTGGACTTCAATTTTTAGATTGTGCATTATAGAATGATGGGTGTATAGAAATAGGGGTTATATGCACATGTTTTAACTTCTATTATGTTTGGATATTAGATATTAGATGGTGTTCATGCTGGTTGATGGATGTTAAGAGAATAGGTTAGCTTAGTTGTTGATTTGGAAGTTAAGTACATAGAGTTACACTTTATGATTTTGTGGTTGTTTATTTAGTGTTTAAAAATAGAAATTTGTGGATTTGGTTATATGTGGTGGTTGTGAATTAGAATTGTAAATCGTGAATGATAACTTATAATTTTATGTTTTAGAATTTCAGGAAAACAGAATCGATCGGGTTGGATCGAATAGCTAAGGACACCAGGGAAGTAGTGCATGCATGTGTTTTGCCCAAGTGGGCCTACACTGTAGAACATTAGGGTTTATGTGATTGATTGTGGTGTGTGTGCGTATTGTTTGACATGCATCATATTTTTTAAAAAAAAAGGGAAAGAAAATGATTTTTTGCATGTTTTGATGTATGAGGTGAGACGTGTGGCGGTGGTACCGCGGATCCCGCTAGTGTGCGGGCCGGTGCTTCACCAGTCGCGGATCCTACTCGAGGGGTGAGCCGGCTGGACCGGCTGGGCCGTCATGCAGCGTGAATGTGTTGACCGTGAGGATATGGGCAGTGGTACCGCGGATCCTACTAGTGTGTGGGCCGGTGCAACACCAGTCGTGGATCCTACTCGAGGGGTGGACCGGCTGGGCAGTCGCAAAACGTGTGTGTGTGGCAACTGTGACCCCGTGCTGGGAAGGCTGGGACGGAGGCGACGTGTCAGGGTGTAGAGTGGCGCGAGGTACACCCTTACCCTGATGTGGTTGTCGTGTGGTGATGCGTGTGTGTAGCTTGTGCGCCTTGTTGCTGGGGAGTCCGGGACGGTAGCGACGTGTCAGGGTGTAGGGTGGCGTGAGGTTCCTCCTTACCCTGGTACGGCTGCACTACGCGTCACAGATGTGACAACATGAGTGTGAGTGTAGAGACTGCATGTGATAGGATTGCATTGTCGGCTTTTACTTTCATATCGCATTACTTACTGAGAGTTAGGCTTATGTTGTGTGTTCTATGGTGTAGGTGCTGACGATATTGCTGGTGAGCCTCGAGAGCCTAGTCCAGAGGCGTAGGATGGTTGGCGGCGTGCACCCGAGGCACCGGATGGCAGATTTTTGTTAGGGCGACCCGACCCGTGGTGGTGGTAGGTGATAGTGGATTTATCATTTCATGTTGGGTATTTGTGTAGATAGCGGGGTTGTATAGACATTGATCTTTTGAGATTGTATAGAGGGATTGTAGTGTTTTGGGGGACTTTCTTCATTTGTATTTGATGGATTTTCGTCGTCTTCTTACTCTGATTTGGTTATGGTGATTTCTCTGGATGATGGATAGATAAACATTGTTGGATTATGGTGAATTGTGTGTAGGGTTTAAATTTTTAGGATAGTCAGTTTTTAGCCGTTACTCTGCCGAAATTTCGGGAGAGAGGTTGGGAGTCGAGGAGATAAGAAATAGGTTGAGGTGTGAACAGTAAATGCTAGAAAAAGGTACATGAGCGTGGAAGTGCGGCGTGATCGCAGGTGCGCGGGGCACGCCGCCCTGCAGGTGCACACGGGTCATGCGGTGCCGGGTGAGGGCGTGCGCGCGGACATGCTGTACAGAGGCAGGGTGCGTGGGGCACGCGGCGCTATGAGCGTGCGCGAGATACAGTGATGTTAGGTTGGCACGTGCGGCACCGCGAGGGTGTACGCGGGGTGTCGGAGTGGGGACGTGAGTGCTTGGGACCGGACTGGGTAGTTCGTGGGGTGCGTGGAATTCTTTCCTAGGATTTCAAGTCTTACCGTTTTATCTCAAATTGTTTTCAATGGTTTTTTTTTCCGCTGCGTAGTTTTATGTTGAGTACTTCGTGTTTCCTCTTCGAGACACGAGTTGTTTTCGAATCGACTTGAAAAATTTTCATACTCACAAATGTTCTTTTTAAAAATGAATTGAAAACAAAAGAGTATTAAATTGAGTGAGTTATGTCAAGTGTTAGTGTGTGTAGATGCACTGTAGGACATCGGGAAACGTGGGGTTTTCGCAGGGTGTTACAATTAGCCCATAACTTCAATCCCAAAGTTTAATTTTTACATTCTAAATATTATATCTTTGCATTCAGAATACCTCAATCTCCCAAAAATTTACCAAAGAAGTAATCAAGTCGATATACCTTTTTTAGATTCAATCACAGATACTTTAAAAAAAATTTGTTTACTTGATGAAGAAACCTTAGAATTTAAGTTTTTACTCGCAAATTTCCAAACTATAAACTTAGATTTCCGAACTCAAAAGGATTGACGAAACATATAAACAAACCTAAAACTTACCTTAAATTTCCTGAGAAAACTATACTCTAAATATTCCAATCCAGCTTCTCCTCCAAGAATTTCTTTACTGATGACAGTTTCGATCTTAGAGAGAAGAATAATAAAATGAGACAGTTGCTTGCCTTGCATTCCAAAACTAAAACACGTGAGAACCAAATCTTTTCCACTACAATCTACTCATAAATAGAGATGTTAAACGAGCCGGCCGAGCCAAGCCGAGCCTGTCGAGCCTAATGAGCCGAGCTTGTCGAGCCTAACGAGCTGACCTCAAAAAATTTTCAACCCGAGCCGACTCATGAGCCACGAGCTGAACGAGCCGATCTCAATGAGCCGAGCTTAACGAGACAAACTTATATAAATAAAATTATTTTATATAAATATATTATATATTTCATTAATTTCCACTAGAAATAAAACACAAATTTATTCAAAATTTAAATAATAAACGCCATTAAGAATTTAGTCCTAACAAATAGCACAAAATATAGCGAAAATAGGTGAAAAATAACATATCTCACGTGGCAGGCTGATCGTTGTCATCATCCTCTCGTGGATCACCCTCTTGTGGATAAATCTCTCGTTGAGGTTCACAAGACCTCAATAGATTGTCTGAAAAGATGGTCTGAAAAGATGGGTAATGCTGGACTCAAATTGTCATAATAATTATTTACTGCTCTCACATATCGTGCAAAGAATGTTGTCTGCTCAAGTGAATGATTTTGCATATTCCTCAACCAATGTTCGATGCGATTCTGTTCTCGTGATAACTGTGATTGCTGATTAGAAATATTTTTCAACCTTTGTCTTACATCGTGTTCGAAACTGGTTTGTTGAATAGTCAGATTGGTAAACATTCGATTTTGTTGGATGGTGAGATTTTTCAGCATCTGTCCCACATCGTTAGTTGAGTAAGAGTGAGGTGGCACGGCAGATGAAGAAGCACCTTGATCGGCTGGCATAGTTGATTGACTTTCATATCGCTGTTTTCGGCGAGCCTCGGCACGTTCTCTTTTTGTCTACACCAGGCTACTTTGCGCACCCGTCATAGTACCATCTATGGTGCGTCGGATACGAGGCAACGACATTAGTTGAGGAGGAATATCAGGATTAGCATCATGCTCAATAAATCTCAGTTCATTGTTTCTAGCGATGCCATATGGCCACTTAGCAATTTTTGAAATATTTAAGCATATATAAATCTTTTGTTGTATCCAAGGCTCCTCAGTTGAGCTCATAGATACATTCTCTGTAGCACTTAGATATGTAATGAGGACAGGGTGGATATTGCCTGCAGTGGTGGAACCCTTACTATATGCACTGATATTATTGTGGATAATTCGGCCGACGTTTATAGATCGACCAGTGAGAATGCAATATAACAGCACTGCCCGCTCTTTGGTTAGCTCAGAATTTTGAAATGTCGGCATTAAGTTTCCTCTAATAAAGTTACACCAAGATTGAACGTAGCAGTTGAGACAACTTATAATCATTTCTAACTTCACTTCTTTTTCTGGTCGTTCCGCTCTGTCGATCGATGGTAGTATAAGAGATCTGTAACCCCCCGCAATTTTGTACAAAATTGTTCCTGCTTTCTACCCATAGTTAGCATGTATCTCCCCGGGTCATACTTTAGTAACTAATGTGGGGTCTTGCTTGTCATCTATAACCTTATCTATATGAAACACTATGGATAGAATCCATTAAGAGAACTAATTACCTATACCAAAATATCCAACGACATATAAGCACTTAGCACGCACCCCTACCCCTGCCTGAAAGCGCCTACCACATTCCTATATAGACGCCTTGATAACGTTAGCTCGCTAGTAAAGCAAGGAATTGGAGTCCTTTCTATTGATTATTTTGAACGCTAACCTCGGGACCCTCAGCTTCGTCTTATCCATGCCTGATATAATAAGTTGTGAAAGAAGAAACTCTTGGATTGGAGGAAATGCCTTCTTAGCAATTGAATCCACTCCTGGTGATGAAGAAGAAGAAGGAGCTGTGAGGAAGGGAATGATTGCACTAGTCCCACACACACCCCCTTGTCTTGTATAGTCAAGCAGAAGGAATAGAATACGCTCTTTGAAGGACGTTAATCAATAGGAGAAGATAGCCACGCACAGAAGTCGCTGCAATTGCTATTTCATTCTCTCCCACTCTTCTAGCTCTGATCGTAAACGCTCTTCTTCCATTCCAATAGGAGTGATTCTTTGCCTTGACGCTGTGAGAGCTTCCGGTCCTTGAGTATGAGACTCCTATCCGCTCTTGGGTTCATAACCGGTCCTATTGAATCAGTTGCACATGAATTGAGTAACCCAAGCTTCTCGGCCCCGGGATTTCCCCTTGGCTTTGACTCTTTCGATCTCTGGTCTGCCTGTCTGTAACCAATGCCTGGATGCTGGATTGATTTGATCGTGAATATCTGAATAGGCTTGGCTTTCTGTCTCGACTCTCTTCCTTCCTGCTGTCTTGGTGAAGTACTTAGGCTTATAGGGGGCGGTTCTTTGCTTGGTTGATTGAATCTCTCTTTCCTTGCCTCCCGAGAGTAGCCTTAGTCTTAATCCGCCTTTAGGGAGTGAAGTGAACCGGGGGTGATATAATAAGTTGTGAAAGAACTATTCGATCAAATTCGAACGTATCCGCTCTTTTAGGGTTGGTGTGGCCGTTGCTAGAGTAACCGCTCGTCCTTTCTTCCTAGATGCTTTGAATATCCCTGTACCGTCGATTGCCTTTCTTAATTACCTGATTACTCAAAAGTGATTCTTTAGGGAACCCGGAAAAATGAAAGAAGTCAATTGCCACTGGTCAAAGAAGAGACAAGAGGAGAATCAAGACAAGGGGGGATGGCAAATTCCGGGAATAGTCAAGGGTATGGTGACTATTTGACCTGTTCCTCGAAGCAAGGAAGGGAATGAAGATGGCATAGAATGCCCTGTTAGCAAGAAGGAAAGGCTGTCAAAGTCGTTGACCGGTCTTCGAGAAGAAACTGCTAAGGAAGAGAATACAGAGGAATTCGATCTTTTGGTGGGTATCGTATATAAAGCTGCTTTTAGGAGTTTCCCTCCCGGGTGATCTCACTTTCGAGTGATTCAATAGACTCTAATAATGAGTTTTCAACTGATTAGAATATTGGACTTCATCCAACCTCCCTATCTATTATATATAGCTCTTCTCTGAATTTCTCACAAGAAAGAGGCATAAAAGCGGAAGAGCTGGTAGGCTACCCAACAGAGGTAAAGAAGCACTAAGGAGGTGCTAACGGTCAAAAAGAGCACAGCACCATGGGATCGGGGAGCAGGTAGCTCTCCCTCCCAAGCGTTCTTTCTTCCATGTGTCACCCCTTACTCAACCTCAACATAGGGCCCACTGCCATAACAGAAGCGTTCTTTCCCGTTGGGTGGACCCCGCGCCCCTGCCGGCAACATCATGTTCCCCGGATTGGGCCTTACTTAGTGACTCTCCCCAGAAAGAAAAGAAAAAAGAAGAGTCCCCGATTCTTTCGAACAAAAAGGAGAGTCCCGATCATAGATTCCACCTTTAGCTTTAGAAAAAGAACATTTACATCCTAATAGATTCGACAAAAAGAAAACCCAAAAA
>JAJTVC010000175.1:10638-50000 GCA_022433055.1 Begonia peltatifolia | reverse complement strand
GCGTCTATTATCAGAATCACTCGATTTTCAATGGCCAAACGCTCCAATCATAACCTAGTTTAACATAACAAAACAGAATTGAAAACAATTAATCGTAACTAGGTTAAAACTCCCAAAAACAGAACCATATTTCACACTAAAATGCCCAAAATTCCTATTCTCAGTTCTCTGCAAAAAACTAACTCAATCCTTCAACAATCCATCATACTCTAACCTATTAAGCATAATCTAACTATCGTTGGAGATTTCGAATTCAGAAACCCGAATTGTACAGTACATTCTCTCGGATATTCTTCAATTTTCGTAACTTCCTCACCTCACCCACTCCAAACTGTTAATCACCCCATCCACCGTTCTAAATTATAGCATAAAACTTTAGAAACCAAAACCAAAACTCAACCCTAGATTATCGATCAACAGAGGGGAGGAGAGGAAAAGATTACTAGGGAGAAAGAGGGACCGGGTTCTGCACGTGGACGGAAACGGCGAGCTCCAAATCGCCGGTGCTCCTCGTGGAAGGAGGGGGGGGGGGTTCTGCTCTTTTTTTCTGCCGAGGGGAAAGAACGAGAGTGGCTTCTGCTGAAGCAACTCTGGTTCTTTTATTATTTATTTATTTTTATAAATAATAATAATAATAATAAACTAAATTACTATATCGCCCTCAAACTTTAATGTTTTAGCCAAACGACTATTCAATCCGTTTTCGGTCAGATTCTTAAAATTTTCTCTTTTCCATTAACATCGAAATAATCTTTTATATACTAGTACAAATTTTTCACTCTCAATTACGACCGAAACTCTACCGTTTACCAACACAAATTACTGAAAGTTAAATTATAGAAATCCCGGAAGTTACAGTGACTTATGGCTATAAAACCTTCTCTCTTTCTTAGTCCAGGATTTAATAGGAAATCCATTTTCTTCAAACTAAGATAGAACTTTTGATTTGGATTAAAAAGGGATCTAGATAGATCTTATCCCCTGGTTGTAATTGGTGGGGAATAGGCTCATTTGTATGTATTGCATAGACGGTTTCCTCTTTAATATAAGCCAACTCAATACAATTCTTTGATAAGGTTGCTGTTCTAGGGCTCACAATAAATGGATCATGCAAAAATACAACTTCAAAAGTTTTAAAATTTTGGAAGTGATCAGTTTTGGTTTCTATCTCTAGGGGCTCAAGGGTTTCTATGGTTTCTGCCATTAGCTCTCTTTTAACCTCAATTAGAGATTCCTCAAAGAGGTTTAAAATTCCAAAATCTTCAACGCACTCGGTTTGGGTAAAAGGTTCTACAATGTTATCTCCAAAAGTTCCCACTTGATCATTTTTCTTTTCTCCATAATGATGTGCCTCGTTGGCCCGTCACACGATCCCAAACCCGTGCACACATTTATCTAATTTATGTTCTCACGCACTTTTATCCTTTGCAGGAGATGAACTATATGATTGCTTGAAGCATCCCTTTGGCAACTTAAACTGAGAAGTCGAGGCTCTAGACAAGAATCAACTGAAGCAAGTCATTGCACGGGAGACAAGGATTGAAGATCAAGAAGCTCACATGGAAATTTGTCTTTCCGAGCATGGTTTTGTGTAACCTTTTTCTTCAAAACTCTAATTGACAAACAATGACCTTTTTGTTATAATTATTATATGCATGCATGTTAGGAATTTAGGATTAAATGTATGATAGGATAGATGGTGGATTGGTTTCGATTTTGTAGCAATTTGGGATTTGCCTAAACTCAGTAGGATGAATGAGGTTTGCCCCCCCAATCATACTCATGATATTTTTCTGTAAAGCAAGTCATTGCATGGGGGACAAGGATTGAAGATCAAGAAGCTCACATGGGAATTTGTCTTCCCGAGCATGGTTTTATGCAAACTTTTTCTTCAAAACTATAATTGGCAAACAATGGCCTTTTTGTTATAATTATTATATGCGCATGTTAGGAATTTAGGATTAGATGTATGATAGGGTAGATGGTGGCTTGGTTTCGATTTTGTAACAATCTGGTATTTGCCTATACTCGGTATGATGACTGAGGTTTGCCCTGCCAATCATACTCATGATCTTTTTCCAGCTGAAAAAAGATCGTGACTACAATTGTCGGGGCAAACCTCGGTCATCATATCGAGTATAGGCAAATCCTGAATCGTTACAGGTTTAGCCTAAGCTTGGATCATGCGTGGAGTGCATGAAGGGTTTAGTTGCGCACACGCCAAAATGGAGGACCAAAAGTGTGCACCACTTGGAAGCTTCTTTACCTGATTTGGCCACACCAAATGTTGTCCCTTGGAGATGCTTGTTCCCTTAAACTTTTCAAGAGAAAACATGGATCAATGTCTTAGCATTCAGTTATCATTTGATCACTTGTATCTCACCTCATCTCAACCACAGACAACCACCTCACTTGGCTGAATGCTTGTCCTCTCTTCCAACGGTGATTTGAAGACTAAATCTCAACCTTAAACCAACCACCCTATGTCTATTTAATCATTGCTTTTAGTGTGTGTAAAAGTTTGGCTGATGAAGGAAATAGAGCTCTCTTTCTTGAAGGAAGAACTGAGGAGTGAAACATCCAAGGTAAGTTCGGCCAAGGCCAAAAGGAGCAAGCCTCCTAACTCATCAATCCAAGATTGTTGTTCGAGCTTTAGTGCCACTTTCCTCTCCTCCCTTGCAAGGGTTGAAAACAAGTAGGAAGTGGCTAAAACTAATTCTTTTGTAACACCCAGAATTTTCCTTTAAAACTAATTTCGGATTTACGTAGTTGTAATGGGTGAAGTTTTAGTCGGAATTGAAAGTAGAAAATTTCTACCATTAAGTAAAAGATTGTTTTGAGTGTAATGGAGAAAAAATAATTTTAAGAATTCAACACTAATCGGATCGTATAACAGATTTATTAACTGGTTAAGGGTTAAGTGCGAAATAGTCATTATGATTATTATTATTATTTTTAAAAAAACAAAACAAAACACCTCAACGGTGTTTCTCCTCAGCGCGAAAACCCCCCTCCCCTTCCCCTGCTTCTTCTCCTCTCTCCTGTGCAAAGCTCGGTGATCCTCTTTCGGCCAAAGTTTTTTTCTCCGTTTCCTCGAATCTACGGTAAGTATTCATTAGTTTTAGTATATAGTTAGTTATTTAGCTGAAGTATTAGATAGTTTTAGTGAAAACCTAGAAGAGAGTTGTGCAAAATTAAAGTTAGAGTTGATTTCTACCAGCATGTTGGTATTTAAGCTAAAAATAGGAATAGATTACGAAGTTTTATGGGAAAGATCGAGCGTTTGAATAGCCGAATGCTTGGATTGTAGAACGGTTTTTGTTCGACCACATTCGGCCAAGTTGTTGAGGTCCAATTAGTAGATGGATAAAACCGTTAGAAACTAGACGTCATGAGGAATCCGTAGCATTTCAAATCGTCCAAATGGGACGACTGTTGGATAAGTTATGCAATTCCAAAATTGGTTGGAAGTTGTATAGGATTTTGGGTTCAGTTAGAAGATTGATTGTGAGAGTGTTGTTTCCTTTAGAGTTTTAGGAATTGAAAGTGTAGCAGAGCTAATAGATGTGTGGTTTTATAGATTTTCTAGTTTAGCAAGCTACCGACGAACGAGGAATTGCTAGAACGCTAGGTAAGTAATGTAGTAGGAGTTTTGCATTCGGGCTTACATTACAGTTCATTGCACGTTTATTTTATGTTATGCTTCTATGATTGTGCATCATTGTTTTAAAGTAAGAAACGAGATGAAAATGAATTTTCATGTTTTTACGAAATGAAAAAGTAGGATATGATGATACAAACGAAATGATAAGTTACGTAAGAAGATAAGAAAGGTGAGGTTGAGTGGTCTTGTCACCAGGGTGGACCGCGAGGTGTATCACTCTTCCTCCGCTTTACGTGGTGGCCCTGTCCACAGAGGTGCAGTGCGAGGTGTGTCACTTTACTAGATTAATCTTGGCCTTGTCCCTATAGGTGGACCGTGAGGTATGTCACCGTGATCTATTATGTAAAGAACAACCTAGTAGTAAGAAGATAAAGAAGATGCAAGAAATAGATGAAAACAAAAGTAGAGACGAAAATGTAGAAACTTGATGTGTTAGTAGGTGTTTGATTTTAGTATGGTGTTTTATGCATTAGTTACTTAGCATTAGGCTAATAGTTGAGTTCTGTGATGTAGGTGACGACGACATAGCTGGTGAGTACTCTGAGTATGCCCAAGACTATGAGATGGTTGCAGGAGTATGCACGTGGATGAACTGACCTGCTGTTAGGGCGTTTTGACTATGTTGGGTATAGGTATGGGTTTTTTATGTAAGCGAAACGATTTTACAATGTTTTAAGTTAAATGAGTGTATAGACAGATTGCAAACCTTAGTAGTCGTTTTCTTCTTGTAAATAATGATTTTGAGTTGATGTAAAAGTGTGTGTTGGGTTATTTTTAGTGTTGAGTTAAATTTGATGGGTTTTGTGAAGTTTTTAAGTTTTTTTTTAAACTGAGTTCTGGTAATGAAGTGTCGACCCATAGGCATAGTGGTCGACCAGACCTTGCAAGTGTTGACTGCGAGGGTCGACCTGCGCAGGTAAAATCGAAGTAAGTGTCGACATATGATTGTTAGTGTCAACTGGTTAGTGTAAATCTGGTAGAGTGTCGGCTGCAAGGCTCGACTACTGGAAAATAGAGAATACGAAGGTGTCGACCTGTGAAAGCAGGTGTTGACCTCTCTCTAGAAAGAGTTTAATAGTGTCGACCAGTGTTGTCAGTGTCGACCGACGAAAAGACCCGAGACGATCGTAATGTCGACCGGTGTTGTCAGTGTCAACCAACAAAGAGACCCGAGAGTAACGTAGTGTTGACCCGTGCTTGCCAGCGTCGACCGCTGAAAAACCCGAGACAACCCAAGTGTCGACCGATGCGTACAATTGTCGACCGGTTTCTCTGTATTATGTTTTGAAAAAATGAAATATTATTTAAAACAATTTTAATCAAGTTTTCTGCTGCAATGCTGTGTAAAATATTTTTAAAAAATGTCATTTTAAGTCGAGGAACAAAAGTTTTAAATTGTTACTCAAATTTTTCGATTATAGTGAGTGAGTAGTAGATGTGTACAAACAGAAAACGGGTAGGTTTTCGGGGCATTACAGTCATGGTATTAGAGCGGTGAACGTACCAGAAACGGATAGGTTTTCGGGGCATTACAGTTATGGTATCAGAGCCATTTGGTCAAAACGTTCAAATGATCATCTAACAGCGCCAATCGCCGCTCTACATGCTTCGACAACTGTAAGTGTTTAAGTTTAGCTTTAGTTATTACATGTTTATGAGAGAAATTGATTGTGTCCAGGAAATTAGCTAAGATATCTAGACGCCTGAGACACCCACGAGTATCGAGAAAGCCGATTGAATCAAGAAGTGAGGACGATTCCATGATGATTAGACAGTTAACTGTGTTGGTTAACAGGATGTCCTAGCAATTGGGGATTTTACTGAATACAGAAGTACAAGGTAGTGCTGGCTATAGCTCCAGCCATGAACAATCAGATGACAGATTTAGGAGGTTACGACCCCTGATGTATGAAGGACAGTCATCGGATCCAACAACTGCAGAGCAATGGGTTTGTACTATGGAAAGTATGTTCAGGTAGGCGAAGGTGGAAGAGGAGGATAAGGTTTCGCTAGCCACATTCCATCTCGCAAAGGACGCCCAATTTTTGTGGGAGTCCGTGGAAACCACCGTTGAAGGACAGCATGACAAGTGGAAAAAGTTTAAGAAGATCTTTTATGACAAGTACATCAACAGCACAGTGCAAGCAGCTAAGAGAATGGAGTTCCTACAGCTGAAGCAGACCAGGTCTTTGACCGAGTACAACCAACAATTCGAGTCCTTATCTCGGTTTGCCAGTAGTTTGGTGAGCCGGAACGAGGACAAGGTGTTCAAGTATGTACAGGGACTCAAGTCATAAATATACAAGAGAGTAAAAATAGCCGGGACCCAAGAGGTGCCCTATTCGAAAGGGGTGGCTAAAGCGTTAGAGGTGCAGGCAGCTGAAATGAAATGTATTAAACAATGAGAGGTTTCCAAGTGATTCTTCAAGGAAGTTACACCACAACAGAGCAGAAGTGCCTCCTAGCAACAACAACAGAGGGGTACTAAAGGTTTAGCGAGAGCTCAATCAGTCAGGGAAGCACTAAAAGGCCTTAGGGGCCAACACAGTACCCCCAATGCCCTAAGTGTATGAGATATCACTCGGGAGAATGCAGACTAAATTCGGGAAAGTGCTACAACTGTAACGAAGCTGGACATTTGGGTAGAGATTGTCCGAAGCCCAGAGTAATTCGGTGCTTCAACTGTAATGAAGTGGGCCACGTCAGTAAGGATTACCCATCTCTAAAGAAGGGTCCGACGCGTTCAACACCAAATGTATTTGCCATGATCCAGTCCGGCGAGGATGACCAACCAGCTGTAGTGTCAGGTACTATATTGTTAAACTCTGTACCTGCATATACTTTGATTGATTCTGGTGTGACGCACTCATTCGTTGCAACTGCATTCGTGGTTAAGTTGGATGTATGGCCTGTGTCAACGGATTGTATTTACAAGGTAATGTGGTGGGCGTATGCATTCAAATCAAGTGGTGCGAGATAGCGTAGTGTCGGTGGGAAGCAATAATTTATCGGCCGATCTCATTGTTATGGGTATAACGGGGTATGACATGATCTTGGGAATGGATTGGCCAAGCACTACACTATAATTGACTGTAGGGAGGGCATGGTGAGTTTTCAACTGCCAGATGGTGAAAAGCATACCTTTTTGGCCGTGAAGAATGCCCGGAAGATATCTGTCATGGCGCCTATCAGTGCTCGTCAAGTTTTGATTGGTGAGTCTTTCGATTTTCTCGCCAGTCTTATAGATATGTAAATTCCAAAGGATTCAACGTCGCAGAATGTTTTAATTGTTTAAGATTTCCTTGAAGTTTTCCTAAATGATTTACCCAGTTTACCTCCGGATCGGGAAATAGAATTTGCGATAGATGTGTATCCGGAAGCTGAACCAGTATCAAAGAATCTCTACAGACTGGCGCCAACGGAGCTGAAGAAGTTGAATAAGCAATTAGAAGAATTGTTGGAGAAAGGATTTATACGCCCCAACTTCTCATTGTGGGGCGCTCCGATCCTTTTTGTTAAGAAAAAGAACGGGTCGTTACAGATGTGCATCGACTATAGGGAGTTAAACAAGCTGACGATTAAGAATAAGTATCCCCTACCAAGGATAGACGATTTGTTTGATCAACTGTAAGGTGCATGCGTGTTTTCAAAAATTGATTTAAGATCGGGTTATTATCAGTTGAAGGTCAGGCCGGAAGTCATTCCGAAGACAGCTTTTCGAACACGGTATGGACATTATGAGTTTCCAGTGATGTCATTTGGACTGACGAATGCTCCCATAGCCTTTATGGACCTAATGAATAGAGTATTCCATGATTATCTCGATAAATTTTTCCTAGTGTTTATTGACGATATTTTGGTGTACTATCGGAGCGAGGAGGAGCATAAGCAGCACTTGAGATTGGTGTTGGAAATTCTAGAGCGATACCAACTTCATGCAAAGTTTTCAAAGTGCAAATTTTGCCTGGATAGGATTCAGTTTTTGGGACATGTCATCTCGAGCGATGGCATATCAGTTGATCCAGCAAAAATCCAGGTAGTTAAAAGAGTGGCCACAGCTGAAGAATGTCACAGAGATACAGAGTTTCCTCGGGCTAGCGGGTTATTACAGGAGGTTTATTTAAAAGATTTTTGAGGATTGTAGCGCCTATGACCCGTTTGACGAGGAAAAGTATGAAGTATCTGTGGTCCGAGGATTGTGATCACAGTTTCAATACATTAAAGCAGAGATTGACTACTGCTCCAATTTTGACACTCCCTTCCAAGGTAGATCTCGGATGCGTCCTAATGCAAGAAGGGAAGGTGATAGCCTACGTTTTTAGGCAGCTGAAGAATTTTGAGCAGAATTATCCAACACACAACCTAGAGTTAGCTGCGGTAGTTTTCGCAATAAAAATGTGAAGACATTATCTGTATGGACAGCCGTGTGAAGTATATTCGGATCACAAGAGTTTGAAGTATGTATTTTCTCAGAAGGAGTTGAATATGAGGCAGCGGCGGTGGTTAGAATTTATGAAAGACTATGATGTTGAGATTAAATACCACCCCGGTAAGGCAAACATGGTGACGCCATCCACCTTGGTGATGAATACAGTTAGGACATTGACCTTGGATGAACAATTTCAGAAGTTCAACTTGGAGATGGTGTCGAGTGTCTCGGCCATGTTATCGGCTATATACTTACAGCCCACGATTCTGGAGAAGATTAAGCAGGACTAGAAGAAAAACACTGAATGCGAAGAGATCAAGTCAAGCATGACTTCCAACGACAAGTCGGAGTTCAGATATTCGGACGACAAAATTCTTAAGTTTCGAAACAGGTGGTTCTTTCTGAATAATGAAAAACTACAAAGGGAAATACAGGCGGAAGCCCACTCTTTGAGATTTTCTGTACATCCAGGCAGTACCAAGATGTACAGAGATCTTAAGCTGCATTATTGGTGGCCTGATATGAAGAAGATTGTAGCAAAGTATGTGTAGGCGTTCTTAGTTTGTCAGTAGATTAAAACTGAACACTAGAGGCCAATAGGAAAGCTACAACCATTGCATGTTCCCGAATGGAAATGAGAGCACATATAAATGGATTTTGTTGTTGGATTGCCTCGGACAACAAAAGGTTATGATGGCATATGAGTGATTGTGGATCGATTAACCAAGTCAGCCTATTTCTTGCCAGTGAAAATGACGTACTCTGTGTACCAGTTTGCTAACTTGTATGTTCAGGAAGTCATATGGTTGCATGGAGTTCCGACTTCGATCGTATCAGATAGAGACCCGAGATTTACGTCAAAATTCTGGAAGAGTCTGCACAAGGCTACGGGTACGCAGCTCAATTTTAGCACAGCATTTCATATTCAGATGGACAGTCAATCTGAGAGGACCATTCAGACGCTGGAGAATACGCTTTGAACTTGCGTACTGGACTTTCAAGGTTCATGGAGTAGATACCTATCGTTGGTGGAGTTTTCGTATAACAACAGATTTCAGGCTACGATAGGTATGGCTCCTTACGAGGCTCTTTACAGCAGGAAGTGCAGATCTATGATATATTGGGATGAAGTCAGCGAGGCAAGGTTGGTTCGTTCAGATATTTGGAGCAAACGGTGGAGAAAATTACATTTATTCGGCAGCGAATTTTAACTGTTCAAAGCAGACAGAAAAGCTATGTAAATCGTTCGAGAAAATAGTTAAAATTTGAGGTGGTTGATTAAGTCTTCCTGAACGTTTCGCCATTTAAGGGAGTTATGAGATTCAGGAAAATAGGCAAACTGAACCTAAGATTTGTTGGACCATTTTCTATTATGAAGAGAATAAAGAAGACAGCTTACCAGCTAAAGCTACCAGTCTCAATGGAGATGATCCACAATGTATTTCACGTATCTATGCTAATGATGTGTATACGAGATCCTTCTCACGTCGTGAAAGAGTAGGATATAGAGGTTCAACCAACATTGACGTATAAAGAGAAGACAGTGGTGATTCTGGATTATGCGGTGAAGATCTTACGCAACAAGGAGATTCCACTGGTGAAGGTGTTATGGCACAACCATAATGTAGAAGAAGTAACCTGATAGCGACAGCGTGACATGATGAGTCAGTATCCTGAGTTGTTTAGCTAGCCAATTTTGAGGACAAAAGTTTTGTAAGGAGAGTGGAATGTAACACCTAGAATTTTCTATTAAAACTAATTTCAGATTTACGTAGTTGTAATCGACGAAGTTTTAGTCAGAATTGAGATTAGAAAATTTCTACCATTAAGTAAAAAATTGTTTTAATGATAATGAAAAATAAATAATTTTAAGAATCCAACCAGAATCGGACTGTATAACAGATTTATTAAACGGTTAAGGGTTAAAGGCGAAATAGTAATTAGTATTATTATTATTATTATTTAAAAAAAAAGAAACAAAACACCTCAATGGTGTTTCTCCTCAGCGCGAAAACCGCCCCTCCCCTTCCCTTACTTCTTCTCCTCTATCCCGTCTCCCGTGCGAAGCTCGGCGATCCTCTTCCGGCCACAGTGTTTTTCTCCATTTCCTCGAATCTATGGTAAGTCTTCCTTAGTTTTAGTAGATAATTAGTTTTTTAGCTATTTTGACTGTTAAAGATGAAGTGAGAGTAAGTATTAGATAGTTTTAGTGAAAACCTAGGAGGGAGTTGTAGAAAATTAAAGTTAGAGTTGATTTCTACCAGCATGTTGGTATTTAAGCCAGAAATATGAGTAGATTACGGGGTTTTATGAGAAAGATCGAGCGTTTGGATATCCGAATGCTCGGATTGTATAACGGTTTCCGTTCGACCACATTCGGCCAAGTTGTGGAGGTCCAATTAGGAAATAGACAAAACCGTTAGAAACTAGACGTCATGAGGAATCCGTAGCATTTCGAATCGTTCAAATGAGACGAGTGTTGAATAAGTTATTCAATTCCAAAATTGGTCAGAAGTTGTATAGGATTTTGGGTTCGGTTAGAATATTGATTGTGAGAGTGTTGTTTCCTTTAGAGTTTTAGGAATTTAAACTGGAGTATAGCTAATAGATGTGTGGTTTTATAAGTTTTCCAATTTAGTAAGCTACCGACGAACGAGGAATTGCTAGGACGCCTGTTAAGTAATGTAGTAGAAGTTTTGCATTGCACGTTTACTTTATGTTATGCTTCTATGATTGTGCATCATTGTTTTAAAGTAGGAAACAAGATGAAAATGAATTTTCATGTTTTGACGAAGTGAAACAGTAGGATGTGACGATACGAACGAAATGATAAATTACATAACAAGATAAGAAAGGTGAGGTTGAGTGGTCTTGTCCCCAGAGGTGGACCGCGAGGTGTATCACTCTTACTCCGCTTTACGTGGTGGTTTTGTCCCTAGCGGTGGACCGCGAGGTGTGTCACTTTACTAGATTAAAGTTGGCCTTGTCCCTAGAGGTGGACCGCGAGGTGTGTCACCTTGATCTAGCACGTAAAGAATAAGCTAATAGTAAGAAGATAAAGAAGATCCAAGAAAGAGACGAAAACAATAGTATAGACGAAACTGTAGAAACTGGATGTGTTAGAAGGTGTTTGATTTTAGTATGGTGTTTTATATATTAGTTACTTAGCATTAGGTTAATAGTTGAGTTTTGTCATGTAGGTGACGACGACATAGCTGGTGAGTACTCCAATCACACCCAGGACTATTAGACGGTTGGAGGAGTACGTATGTGGACGATCTAGCCTGTTGTTAGAGCGTTTTGACTATGTTGGTATAGGTATGGGTTTTTGATGTAAGCAAAATGATTTTACGATGTTTTGAGTTAAATGAGTGTATAGACGGATTGCAAACCTGAGTAGTTGTTTTCTTCATGTAAATAATGATTTTGAGTTGATGGAAAAGTGTGTATTGGGTTATTTTTATTGTTGAGTTAAATTAGATGGGTTTTGTGAAATTTTTAAGTTTTTTTTTAAACTGCGTTCTGGGAATGAAGTGTCGACCGATAGGCATAGTGGTCGACCAGACCCTACAAGTGTCGACCACGAAGGTCGACTTGCGTGGGCATAACCGAAGTAAGTGTCGACCTACGATTGTAAGTGTCGACCGGTTAGTGTAAATCTGGTAGAGTATTGGCCGCAAGGCTCGACCGCTGGAAAATAGAGAAGACGAAAGTGTTGACCTGTGAAAGCAGCTGTCGACCGCTCTCTGGGATGAGTTTAAAAGTGTCAACCAATGGCCTCAGTGTCGACTGACGAAAATACCCGAGACGATCGTAGTGTCGACCGGTGTTCTCAGTGTCGACCGACCAAAAGATCCGAGAGTAACATTGTGTCGACCGGTGTTTGGCAGTGCCGACCGTTGAAAAACGCGAGACAATCCAAGTGTCGACCGACGTGTACAGGTGTCGTTCGATTGCTCTGTATTATGTTTTGAAAAAATGAAATATTATTTAAAATAATTTTAATCGAGTTTCCACTGCGATGCTGTGTAAAATATTCTTACAAAATGTCATTTTAAGTCGAGGAACAAAAGTTTTAAATTGTTACTCAAATTTTCCGATTATAGTGAGTGAGTAGTATATGTGTACGAACCGGAAACAGGTAGGTTTTTGGGGCGTTACAGTCATTGTATCAGAGCGATGAAAGTACCGTAAACGAGTAAGTTTTTGGGGCGTTACATCCTTAAGTTGAGATCCTTTCCTTGGAAAGGATGTTTTGTTGAAAGCCCTAAATGTTGCTTATCAGCTCACTTGAAGCTTTGTTGTACACTTTCTTTTCCATAAGCCATTTGGATCACATCTTCCATAGCCACACACCTCACTCACAACAAAAGACTCGCATAAATTTTTGGTTCATTTAAAGCTCATTTGCTTGTTCATTTTTTGTCCTCATTTGAGGTCTCCTTTGCTTGGAGAGCACCAAGAGGACTAACGATTTTTGTATGGTTTTTTAGTGACTCTTGCTAGGCACGATGACAACATTTGGTATTACAGCAAGGGTATCTCCCTTGGTGTGCTAGAAATTGAGTTGGTTTAGTTATTTAAGCCCATGTTGATGGCTGCATCCGTTTCCTAAAAATCGGGTTCATATTGTCACCTTTTTAGTTTATGTTTTGTGCTTGCTGTTATGTTTAATGTCTTATTTTTCTTGACTTAAAATCACTCCAGCATGTCTTTAACTTGTTAAGAATCTGAGTATGAAGGTATAATATTTAAATGTCATCATTTTTAATGCTGCAAATCATTTCCTAATCAGTTAAGCTAGTTGCTACACACTTGAAAGTAGCTAATTCTATTTTCTATTTTTAGTTATGTTTTGTGTGGTTGCTATTATGTTCTTATTCCAGCACATGATTTAGCATGTTGACATCTTAAGCATGGTAGTTTAACTCCCTAATATTGTTATTAGCTTGCTGTTCTTATTGGTTTACTCATTTAAGGTGTTGTTTTTGTAAAATTTGGGAAGGACTTCTATGTGGTGTTTTTGACAACCGATAAATGCGCGCTTCTAAACTGAATTTGTAACAAGTTTTAACTCCGTTTTCTCGAACTATTTTGTTGATAATGTTCTCTGAAAATTTGAGGATCAAACTTGTCAAGTTGTTGTGTGAAATTTAGGTTATTATTATGCTCACAACCGAAAGTACAAAACCACACAAAACTATTTTTTTATTGTCCGTTATTTCGACCGTGAGTAACTCCTCTTTACGTGACTTTAAGTACTAAATTATTTACATGATCTAAGCATATAACCCACCTAGACTTAGGATCACATGATAATCACTTGAAGAATGTGCAATTTGCAGCTTAAAGTGGAGGGGTAGTTGAGATTTTGCTGTATTTGGTGAAACACAAAAGTAGAAAACCTAAAACACTTACCACGTTTGGGGCTTTTTACTTTATGTCAGTGTCTACTTGAGCATGCTACCCGAGTTTAGTGGAGACCAAACTCCCTTGATTCATTATCTGTTGAATTAGTAAATTGGGTGTTTCTCATGCACACTAAAACTCGAATTGAGAGCTTGTATGAATTGAATATTTAAATTCCCATAGTATATGTTGTTTCCTTAGATAGGTGCATTACCTCTTCCTACTACTCTAGGACTACTTTAACCTAATTGATTTCTTTTCTAAAACTTAGTAAAAAAAAAATGAAAACTAATAGTGGAATTAACATTGGACCGAACACAGGTCCAAATCAAGAACCACACCGAGGCAAGAACATCCCCCAAACTGAGACTCACGTCCCACCAAGAGGGAGAGTCTAGTATGAAAGGACAATTAAATGGTTTTAGTGGAGAAGTTAGTAACTTAGGTCAAGAAGTTAGAGAACTAAGAGGCCCGAGAACTGAATACCCTAGGAGGAGATTCCAAGGCCAAGATCCTTCCTTAGATGATGACCGACCCGAGAATCCTAAAAGGAGATTTCAAGACTTTGACTACAATGACAACGATGAATGGACCCTGGATGAGGAAGAACATTTTCGCCATAGTCGTCGATAGGATTTAGACGATCTTATTGAGTGTTAATTTAGATATTCTCTCATTCAATAGAATGTGTGACGGGAATACATTCCTAGATTGGATTGATAACGTAGAGAAAGTCTTCGACTATTATGTATACTCTGACAGAGTGAAAATCCAACTAGTGTCCGTAGAACTCACGGGATACGCAGCCCTCTGGTGGTCCAACGTTAAATCCCAACGACAAAAGATAGGAGATGTTCCCATTATCACGTAGAGAGTGATGAAAACACTAAGAGATTCGTACCTAGCCAATACAGGCAAGAATTATTTCTGCATATCCAAAACCTACAACAAGGAAGTTAGTTCGTTGAAGAGTGCCTCATTGAATTTGAGACTCTTTGGATTTGTGGAGATATATAAGAACCTGACAAGCAAGTTATTGCTAGGTTTATCCAAGGACTGACTCGGGACATAGGAGACATAGTGGAGCTACATCCACTAGAGTCTCTTGACGTGGTAGTACAGATGTCTATGAAGGTAGAGCACCAACTTAATAGAAAACAAAAAGTAAGCTATAATCCGAAATTCACCCACAAGATTCTCCCCAAGGTCACACCTAAGCCACCCGAACAAGACAAGACCCTCACCAAGGCTGACGGTAAAAAGCCTTTTACATGTAGTTGGCCACCCAAAGAATCTAGTAGTAAAACTCTAGTAGATGGTGCCAACATACCAAGGGCCAGAGAAATCAAGTGCTATAAATGTCATGGTCTGGGTCGACATGGATCAATGCCCAAACTGACGTGTCATGATAATAAAAGAAGACACAGGAGAAGTTGAGAGTGAAGACGAGCAAGAAGTGGAAGTATAGGAAGAGAATGTCGAGGAGAGTGACACTAAGGATGGAGTTGTCCATGCTCCTAAATGATCTCTACTTATGGTCAGGAGGCGAGTCCTCATATCTAGGAGTTGTGGAGAAAATTGTCAGTGTGAGAACATCTTTCATAGTAGATGTCTCATCAAGGACAAATTATTTTAATTGATTATAGATGAAGGAAGTTGTGCAAATGTAGCATCCGATGAATTGATTACCAAGCTAGGTTTGGAGACGAGTACACAACCTAATCCCTTAATGTTAAGGTGGTTAGACGATAGAGATAATGTTTAGGTTACCAAACAAGTGAAAGTAGAGTTTGCTTTGGTCAAATATAAGCACTCGGTCATTTGTAATGTTGTGCCTATAAGTGTAAGTCACTTACTCCTAGGCTAACCATGACAATTTGATCGTAGAGTGACCTATGATGGATATTCTAACTATTATTCCCTTAAGCATGATGGCAAGACCTTTAAGTTAGCACCCTCAACCCCTAAGCAAATATTTCAGGACGACGCTGCTAGAAAGGAAGCCAAGAACAAAGCTAGCATATTCATGACTAGGACATAGATAGAAACATCTGTGCCTAGAGGAGAAGCTATGATTATGATACTTTTTCAAGATAGAGTTATGGAACTAGGAGTTATCCGTGAAACCATTAAAAATTTACTCAACTAGTTCCAAGATGTCTTTTCGGAAGAATTACCATAAGGTTTGCCACATTTGCATGGTATAGAACACCAGATTGATTTCTAATCTGGGGTTGTGCTATCTAACAGACCGGCATATCACATGAACCCCAAAGAAACAAAGAAACTACATGACCAAATGCAAGAGTTATTTGATGAGCCGCTGTGCAGTATCGTCACTTTTAGTATCTAAGAAAGACGACACAATGAAAATGTGTGTCGATAGCCGAGCCGTTAACCAAATTACAGTGAAGTATATGTTTTCTATCCCTAGGCTCAAGGACATGCTTGATAAGCTTAATGGAGCATCCATATTTTCAAAAGTAGAACTCAAGAGCAACTACGATCAGATCAGAATTAAGGAAGGCGACGAGTGGAAGTCGACCTTCAAGACCAAATATGGGTTGTTTGAATGACTGGTAATGCCATTCGGGCTATCTAATGCCCTAAGTACGTTCATGAGACTGATGCACCATGTGCTTAAAGATTATCTAGGGAAATTCATTGTTGTCTAGTTTAATGACATATTGGTGTATAGCATGGACTATAATGACCCGTTTCTTGATCGTTACTAACTTACTTTCTCGTAAAACTTTGTAAAAAAAACTTTCCTTAAAATTCATTCATTCCCTTAATATGACATTACCATAAATGTAAAATTTAACAGCGGAAGACAATTCATGCGTGAAAAACGCGTTACACAAGATACTAATCAATTTTAGTTTTTAAAACAGTAAAGCAAACTTCTGGTCGACACCTGCGAGTGCCGATCGACACCTTAAACAGTTTTGATAGATCAGTCGACACCTACATGCACCGGTCGACACTTGATTCCTCTTTATTCGAGTAGATCGACTCTCGCGGTCGACACTTTTAGAGTTTGGTCGACCCCCAAGCATGTAGGTCAACACTCTGGTGACATTTTCTACTAAGCGGTCGACACTTGTGAACACAGTTCGACACCTGATTCCTTTCTGTCTGAATACGTTGACCATCGCGATCCAAACTTTTAGAGTTTGGTCGACCCCCAAGCATGTAGGTCGACACTTGTGGACACAGGTCAACACCTAATTCCTTTATATCTGAGTAGGTCAACCATCGCGATCAACACTTGTAGAGTTTGGTCGACTCCTAAGCATGTAGGTCGACACCTCAGTTTATTCTAAACGTTCTGAAACATACATTTACACTAACTTGTCGACACTTGTTCAATTAGGTCAACACTTTAAGACAGAATGTCATTCTTACTGGACTTTACTATCTCTTCTCCTCTCTAATTCGCCCCTAATAACACTTAACACCTCAGAGCAACCACAACCGGTCTCCTTCAACGTTTCCCTACCTACAAACGCGTACACGTGCCTATGCTATTACCGAACGATAGCCATTCACATAAAACAAAACCCAACAATTTCTAGTAGTTTTTAAAACAAATAGAATTCCTAACTATACGTCATATTCATAGATTTTAAAACCTAACGAAAAATCTTTAGAACATCACCCAAAGGTCAAAATGGTCGCCTAACTGCCGCAAACACGTCTTCATGAGTTTGTTCTGCCAATCGCGCTACTTATTGACATGAGCCTCAAAGTCTTCACCTACATCATTAAAGTTTAAATTAATGAGCCTAGAGCTCAGTAAGAATATATAAATGCAGTAAATGTTCATGCATGCGTACTTTTCGTGAAAACATATACTTTCATTTCATTACTTATGGTTTAAGTAACATGGTAGTTAAATGGGCGTGTCAGGGGGTAGGCGAGGTAAACATAACATATGTCCCTACGACCTAGGTCAACACCAGGATACGCGGAGTTTTAATCGTCTTCTGGCTCACCCGGCAGTAAGGATTTGCAGAATAAACAGTGGACGGTAACATATGCCACCCCCGTCCCTCTACTTAACCGGTACATTATATAACATGATATTACTTATGTTCCTTACTTAAAACACATGCATAAAACGTTTTACATGGTTTCCTGAAAACATGATGCATGGACATACATGACGTATAACATAACATTAAAACATAGTTAAACGGATTCTCAACATACAGCAGTAAAACTAAACTTGACTACCCGTGCATGTGTCCCATTAACATCTACCAACTTAGTACCTTTGTGATGTAGGCCTTAAGGGCCAAACACATGCAGTATAAACTTACATCCGTCCTTGGCTAATTCGTGCAGAACCTTGATCACCTTTTCCTTGGCGATTTCAAACCTAACACGAGTGTAATGAACATTAATCACATTACAAATGCGTTAACCAATCAAACAACTATATCATTGCACTTCACTTTCACATAATCCATCAACAAACAAAAGTTCAACCTTAAATTGGCTAAACTTCACATATCCATAACTTGAGCTATCTTTAATCAATCCCAATGAGTCAAAAGTCAAATGTTCACTTAAGGAGTCTATTTTAACCCACCATAATCATTTGTCCACTAAGATTCACCAATTAAGCCCAGAAAATCAGAATCCAAACATTAGAAAATGCTATTTTGAGCATTTATGATATCTACCTACCAATCTCTCAAAAAATTAACCATTATAAAGCAATTAACATTTAAAGAGCAAGAAATTGAGAAATGTAAGTTTAAATTCATGGAAATCCATTGTTAGGGTTCAAAGTTCATCCAAAAATTTCAACAGCAGCCCGTGGTTCATCAACACTTAACCCTAGAATCCATTACTCTTCATAACTCACAAATCCTTGAGAAGCTAAAGGGAGAATCGCCTGCATGAAGAGTGAACTGAATTGAGGGAGAGAAAGATCGAGTAGGTGTCGTTGGAAATGAGGAAGAGGGTTTTCACTTGAGAGAGGGAGAGAGAGAAAATGAAAGTGTTTGGTTACAAGCACAATGGTTGTTATTTGATTCGGTTTCCGCTTAAAACGCGTACGTTTTAATTCCCTCTTTTTTTTTCTAACATCTTCCAAATTCTCAGCATCCAAATTCCAATAATATGTGCCTCGCATTTAAAGAGAATTACTTCCATTCAAATTTAATTCAGGGCCGATTACATGGTCGGAAAATGTCGGGTGTTACATAGACCTTTCACAATACCTTAACCACCTTAATACCCTCTTCCAGACACTTAGAAAAGCTAAGTTATTTGGAAACTTAAGCAAGAGCTCATTCGCACAAGATAAGGTATACTTTCTAGGGTTTGTGACCTTCAAGGAT
Source organism: Begonia peltatifolia (assembly GCA_022433055.1). Classification (NCBI taxonomy): domain Eukaryota; kingdom Viridiplantae; phylum Streptophyta; class Magnoliopsida; order Cucurbitales; family Begoniaceae; genus Begonia; species Begonia peltatifolia. The sequence continues at coordinate 31,144 of JAJTVC010000175.1, read as the reverse complement.
GAATGGAAGCTGACGTGGACAATATCAAGGTCATTCAAGATTGTCCTACTCCTAACTCCATATCTGAAGTATAAAACTTCCATGTATTAGCCTCATTTTATAGAAAGTTTATCAAAGAATTTATCTCTTACCGATTGCACCAAGAAGGGGAAAGAGTTCACTTAGACCCAGTCTGTCAAAAGAGGTTTGAGCTAATTAAGGACAAGTTATGTCACTTGTCTGTGCTTGTACTCCCTAACTTCAACAAGGTATTTGAAGTTAATAGTGATGTTTTTGGAGTCGACGTTGGAGCTGTACTCATGTAAGAAGGGAGACCTATTGCATATTTTAGCGCGAAATTGAAAGTAATAATGCTCGACTATTCCATTTAGGATAAGAAATTTTACACAGTTATATGAGCATTGGAACACTGGCAACACTACCTTTTGTCGAGAGAGTTTGTTATCAACAGTGACCATCAAGCCTTAAGATATATCAAGAGTCAGCACAAGTTGAACAACAGGCATGCCAAATGAGTAGAGTTCTGGGAAATGTTCCTATACACCCTAAAATATTTGAAAGAAGAGAATATTGTAGTCACCGATGCACTTTCTCATAAGCGCATCCTTCTTACCGAGTTAGGGATGAGGTTCTTTGGATTCAAGTGGATTAAGGATAGTTATGAATCTGACCCTGACTTTGGATCCCATTATACCAAGTGCATGAACAAGGCTAAAGGAGATTATCGTCTTATGGATGGCTACTTAGTTAAAGTGGGAAAATTATGCATTACCCAAGGAAGTTTGAGAAGGTGTCTCGTGAAGGAAGCTCATTATGGGGGCTTAGCAAGTCATTTTGGGGAGAAGAAGATCCTGAATATGCTTAAGGAACACTTTTATTTGCCCCACATGATGAAAGACATGCATTGCATAGTGGAGACGTGCATGGTTTGCAAGAAATCAAAAAGTAGGGTTCTACCTCAAGGCTTATATATGCCTTTTCTCATTACATTAAACCATTTGGTAGAGGTCGGCATCGACTTTATCGTAGGATTACCATGAATTGCCTGAAGGAAGGATTCAATCATGGTGGTCGTGGATCGATTTTCTAAAATGGCACACTTCATTCCTTGTGCGAAGACCGATGATTTCATCTTAATAGCTAACCTATATTTTAAGGAAATTGTTCAGCTGCATGATATATCACATTCAATAGTGTCGGACAAAGACACTAAGTTTTTAAGTGCCTTCTGAACCATTTTGTGGAAGAAATTGGGACTAAGTTGTGTTTCAGCACCTCTTTCCATTCTTAAACTGATGGTCAAACGGAAGTCGTTAACAGGACCTTAGGCACCCTCTTACGCAGTATTGTAGGTAAGAAACTATCTAACTGGAATTTAGTACTTCCAAGTTTGGAATTTGCTAACAATCACAGTCTTCATTGCTCTACTCAGCGATCATTCTTTGAGGTTGCCTATAGGTTTAATCCATCTACACTATTAGACCTTGTGCCCTTACCATTTAAAGACTTAGCTAATCCATCAGGAGCAGATAAGGTCGAACGAATTAAGAAATTGTCGGAACTGTACACAAAGCCATTGAGAAGAGAAATAATAGTGTGGCTACGCAAGCGAACAAAGGTTATAAAGAAGTTATTTTTAATAAAGGATACTTAGTTTGGCTACACTGTAGAAGGAAAGGTTCCCCGACAAAAGAAATCTAAACTTCTTCCTAGAGCTGATTGATTGTTTAAGGTGTTAGAGCAGATCAACAACAATGCCTACAAGATAGAATTGCCGAGAGACTATCGATTGTCAGCCACTTTTAACGTCTAGGACTTATCCCCCTATAAAGGCGATGAAAATGATACCAAAGGGTCGGAATTATAGGATTTGAGCAACAATCCCCAATCACCTGGGGGGGATGATGTGCCCTGTAGGCCCATCATACGATCCCAAACCCGAGCACACATTTTATCTCACTTATGTTCTCACACACTTTTATCTTTTGTAGAAAATAAACTATATTATGGACTAGAGCACCTCTTTGGCAACTTAAAGTGTGAGGTTGAGGCTCTAGACATGGATCAGTCGAACCACGTCATTACATGGGAGACAAAGATTGAATATTATGAAGTTCACATGTGAATTTGTCTTCCCGAGCGTGGTTTAATGAAACCTTTTTTCTTTAAAACTATAATTGTAAAACAATGGTATTTTTGTTATAATTATTATATACATGCATGTTAGGCATTTAGAATTAGATGTATGGTAGGGTAGATGGTGGCTTGGTTTCGGTTTAACCTAAGATTGGAATGCAAAGCATGCATGAAGGATTCGACCCTGCGCACGGAAAAATGGAGAACCAAAAATGTGGACCACTTGGAAGCTTCTTTACCTGATTTGACCACACCAAATGCTGCCTCTTGAAGATGCTTGTTCCCTTGCAATTTTTAGTAGAAAACATGGATCAATGACTTCGCATTTGGCTAGCCTTTGATCACTTGTACCTCACCTCATCTCGACCCCACACAACAACCTCACTTGGCCGAATGCTTGGCCTTTCTTCCAATGGTCATTTGAAGACTAAACCTCAACCTTAAACCAGCCACCCTAGGCCTATTTGAGTATTGCTTTTAATTTGTGTAAAAGTTTCGTTTGGTAAATGAAATAGAGCTCTCTTTCTTGAAGGAAAAACCAAGGAGTTAAGCATCCAAAGTAAGTTTGGCTAAGGCCGAAAGGAGTAAGCCTCCTAACTCATCAACCCAAGGTTGTTGTTGGAGCTTTAGTTCCACTTTACTGTCCTCCCTTTCAATGGTTGAAGACAAATAGGGAGTGGCCAAAACCAGTTCTTCAAGTTGACATTCTTTCCTTGGAAAGGATGTTTTAGTAAAAGCCTAAATGTTGCTTATCGGCCGACTTGAAGCTTTGTTACACACTTTCTTTTCCACAATTCATTTGGACCACATCTTCCATAGCCATGCACCTCACTCACAATACAAGACTCACATAAATTTTTGGTTCATTTAAAGCTCATTTGCTTGTTCATTTTTTGCCTTTATTTTAGGTCTCCTCAGCTTGGCTGTGCACCAAGAGGACTAACAATCTTTGTGTGGTTTTTTAGTGACTCTTGCTAGGCACGACCACAACAATAAGAATCATCACACGTGTCAAATAATGGACCTTCCTCGAGGTAGGAGATTTCCTCTTCTTCCAACTCATCCTCTTCCTCACTTAAGGTTTCCTCAATAATTTCGATTTGGCTTGGTGCTAGGGGAGTTGGTGGCTTAAAATTTATGGGGGTTTTTTAAGTTGGCCTATGACTATACTCTTTTTTGCAATAACTTGGAACAAACCTTTCTTCCATTAAAGACTTCAACAATTCCCAAGTAGCAACTTCACCTTGCCTTCTAGCCTTCTCTTCTTTTCAATTTTCTTCCACCATATTCTAACAATTCTAGAGAAACAAGAGAGAGCTATTCAGATTTTCGTCCTTTCAGGATAGTCATGCTTTTTAAACAACTCCACTTCTTCCAACCAATTAACACATTCAAAACCTATAGTATAACCAAAAAAATCAGGGAGTACTTTATCAAAAGATCTTTCATCCTCAAGTTTCACTTTGGGAATCCTTTGGTTAGGCTTCACATAATTGGTTTCCTCTTCAAAGGCTCTCCTAAATATGTCTTTCCTTCTTGGATTTTCTCTAACCTTCTCCATGACAAGTTTCAAGCCTAGGTTTAAGTCCTTAATTTGTTGGCTAAAGTTACCAACCACTCCGGTCAAATCATTAATTTTATCTTGCATGCTAGAATTAACATTGCTCGGTTTGGTGGCCATGTTTGTTTGGTTTATGTAGCCTCAGTCGTAGCTAAAAGGTTTACCAAACTTAGACATAATCTAACCCCAACAAAAATATAGCAAAACTGCAAGAAAATATTTGCAAAATAGTTCAAAAGAACAACCTATTAATCCACTGAAACAACCTAACAAAACATAAAAGAAACAACACAAATCTAATAACACAAAACACAACAAATTTATCAAATAATGCTTCTCGAATTTACACCGATCTCTTGGTCGAAAGAGAATCCAAATTTAGACAAACAATAGCACTAGAAACAGTAACTAACAATTTGCAATCAGCCTATTGAAATGTACAAAGCATAAAAGAAAACATAGTAGAAAACAATAAGAAAACAACCTAAAAACTAAACAAAATAGTGAACACAAATCACAAGTTATCACAAGATGAACAATATAAATTCTAAATAAAAAAACATGCTAGCAATTGAGAAACATCCAAGTTCACTTCAATGGAAAATAAGATGATTATGCATGCTAAAGTATCGGGTGAGAAAACAAAAAGATTTTCATGCTGTTAATAGAAAAGAACAAGCATAAGCACTACACAATAACGTTACACAAAACACAAGATAACATCCTAAAATAAAATAGAACATAAACACATGCTAAACATACTAATTTATCTAACCAAAACTAACATGCTAACATAAATAAACAGGTTGGACAGCAAAACAACAAGAACGTGTGACTCAAAAATAGAAAACACATGCTAGACAGAAACAAGGTCTAAACTAGAAAAATCACAAAACATGATGGACAACAAGTCACTAGCTTAATAGAATTAAAAACGCGATGAAACAGGATGTGCTGGTAGGTGGAACAAAAATGAAACATGAAAAACAAAACACCATAGAAAACAACAAAAACAGAATACAAAATACAGAAAAAATTTCACAAACATGGAGCATTTTTTCTCTAATAGCAAATGATGTGGATATAGTCATGAAAATGTGGTGTGCAATGCATGGGGAAGACTAGAACTAAGCAGAGGGATTAGTGCTTAAAGAACATCCCAAACAGCTGCATAAAACCGTGAAAAACAAGGAATGAAAACGTGAAATTGAGGTAAAGTAGGTGTTGTGTATTACCTGGCAGGTGTATTACCTAGTAACACCTTAGATGGGCATCGCTGGATAGAAGGGATTCCTTGCTGGTTCGAGAGGGTTCAACAAGCCAGTTGGAAGAAGGTCACTTCACAAGTGAAGATGTTTCAACAAAGAGATAAAGGCCCTTGCACTCAATGCTCCTTCCTCATAAAAAGCTGACAATAAGACTGGAACATGATAAAGATCCGTAGCTGGCCCAAAAGCAATTGGTACTTTGGGTGAGAAACTTTCGTCGCCAAAAGCTTCCTAATGTAGGGAAATGGTGGTTTCCACCTCTCGGCTATTTTCCAATCCTCCGAGGGAAATGGAGAGAGAGATGTGAGGTTAAGAGAACATCTAAGTCACAAGAACTTGGAAGATCAATGGTGTTTGCTGGCTTTTCACCCTCTTGGGGTGTTTGCCTAGACACCTACGGAAAAACTTTTGAAACAAAGTTCGAACATCAATCTATTATGAAATTGGCCAAAGACCATTACAAGGAATTTAGACCGAGTTTAGATAAAGGAAGAAGGCTGCTAGAGATAAAAGAAAATAATGGTTAAAGGAAAAAGAGCCATTGGAAAAATAGTCATTTGTGGCCTCTTGTGTGGTGCTTGTTTTGCGCACACAACGTCGACTCCGTGTGCGCGTTTGGTGAAGCTCGTGTGTGCCATGGGTTGCACTGATGCGTGTTATGCCACGCAGCCATGTGATGCCTCATGTGCACCAATTGTTCAGCTGGGCACTCTTTCATCCTCGTGTGCAATGCTTCTGGGAGAGCGCTTCTTCCGTGTCTGGCCCTTCTTGTGTGTTCCTTCACTTGGGCACAACTTCCTCCTGTGCGCCGCGTGCAAGTTGCTGTAAATTTGCCTTCATGCGCGTGCCCTGCTACTTGTGCTGTGCGCCCAGCTCCTCTTTGCAGCGTTCTCGGTTTCTTTTGGCCACGATAGCCCGTGTGCTCAAAATTCGATCTTCTATAGAACGTAAGCTCTCCTCACTTAAATGATTTAAAGATAAATGGTAACATTTTTCCACAAAAATAAACAACAATGAAAGGCTAATGTTTTTCTAAAATTAACTACAAATTAAAAGAAAAATGCTTGGTACAAAACTTGATTACATTCACACAAATTCCCTCTCTAACACTCCCAAAATGCTTATACTTGCAAGACGAGGAAATGTGTTAGGACAAATATTCATAGTGCACTTACCTTGGTATGAGGTCGGACCACTGGATCCTTGGCACATCAAAATTTAAGCTACAAACTAGAAAGGACAAAAGTAAGCAAACAAGGAGAAGAAGCTCATAGATAGAAGTTCAGGCAAAGGAGTTTAAACTCTCACTTTTGGGCAAGTTGGAGTGTTCTTCATCAAGAAGATTCACAAAACTTGAGAGGTTCCTACTTATCACCTCTTCGGAATAGCGATGCCCCTTCTATGATGTTTCTTTATCCACTATGATTTAACATTTGAAAATCAAAGGGTGATTTTATCATTTGTAAAGTCATGTCGTGTTGAAATTTCAGCTCATTTGGTTGCTTATTGGAGAAATTGTGCGAGCACTTATTTGCTACCTCGATCTCACAGAACATACATTTTGTTTTAAGCATAACTTCTTGTTCTCAACGAGTTTGGACCTGAAATTTTAAGGGGATCTCATTGAGTATGTCTTTGTTAAAATTTCATAACATTTGAAAATGAATTTCATTACTTGTGCTTGTTGGAAATCTTCAGATCTTTTGGTGATTCTCAGTTGAAAATCCAAAGTGAACTCGTATTTATGTTGGCACACAAGTTACTGTAAGGGAAGTACGTCACATCTGCTTGCAAGAATTTATTGACGATTGGTGAGCGCGTCAGTCGCAAGGACCATCTAGTTTATCTATTTGGCAGTTTAGGTCGTGAATTTAATGCCGTACTAAAATTGAGCTGCGTACCCATGGCTTTGTGCAAACTCTTCCAAAACTTCAATGTAAATCTAGGATCTCTATCTGATACAATCAAAGTTGGAACTCCATGCAACCGTATAATCTCTTGAATATACAGTTTGGTAAACTGATCCCTAGAGTAAGTCATCTTCACTGGCAGAAAATTGGCTGATTTGGTTAACCGATCAACAATTACCCATATACCATCATCGCCCTTTGTTGTCCGAGGCAACCAGACAACAAAGTCCATTGATATTTGCTCCCAGTTCAGTTCAGGGATGGGTAATGGCTGAAGCTTTCCTACTGGCCTCTAGTGTTCAGCCTTAACGTATTTTACCACAATCCTTTTCATATTAGTCAACCAGTAATGTAATTTAAGGTCTCTGTACATCTTGGTACTCCTTGGATACACGGAAAACCTCAAATAGTGGGCTTTAGCCAGTATTTCTCTTTGTAGTTCTTCATTACTTAGAATAAACCACCTATTTTGAAACATAAGAATCTCGTCATCCAAATAACTGAACTCCAACCTGTCATTGGAAGCCATGCTTGATTTAACTTCCTCGCACTCAGCATCATCCTTCTGGGCCTGCTTAATCTTCTCCTAAATAGTAGGCTGTAGAGACATAACCGACAACATGACCGACACGTTCGACACCACCTATAAGTTGAGCTTCTGAAACTCTGCATCCAAAACTAATGGCATGCCTAAAGTCACAACTGAAGTGGATGCCGTCACTCTGCTCAATGCATCGGCCACTACGTTTGCCTTGCCAGGGTGGTGTTTAATTTTGAAGTCATAGTCCTTGACAAACTCTAACCACCGCCACTGCCTCATATTTAATTCTTTATGAGTGAAAATATACTTCAGACTTTTGTGCTCTGAATATATCTCGAACGGCTATTCATACAGATAATGCCTCCAAATTTTAGCGCGAAAACTACCGCGGCTAACTCTAGGTTATGTGTCGGATAGTTCTGCTCATAGCTTTTCAACTACCTAGAGGCATAGGCTACCAACTTCCCTTCCTCCATCAGCACACATCCAAGGCCTATATTGGAAGCATCGCAATAAATGCTAAATCTCACATCCTCAGCAAGAAGTGTCAAAATCGGAGCAGTAGTCAATTTCTGCTTTAATGTTTAGAAACCGTGCTCCCAATCTTCAAACCACAGATACTTTACATTTTTCCTCGTTAGACGGGTTAGAGGCGCTGCAATTTTTGAAAATTTTTCAATTAATCTCCTGTAATAGCCCGCTAACCCGAGGAAACTCCGTATTTCAGTGACATTCTTCGGCTGTGGTCACTTTTTAACTACGTGGATCTTCAATGGATCAACAAATATGTTATTGTTTGAGATGACATGACCTAGAAAATGGACCCTATCCAGCCAGAACTCGGACTTAGAAAACTTTACATAAAGTTGGTGTCGCTTCAAAGCTTCCAACACCAACCTCAAGTTCTCTTTATGAACCTCCACACTACGAGAGTACACCAATATATCATCAATAAACACTATAACAAATTTATCGAGATAATCATGAAATACTTTGTTCATCAGGTATATAAAAGTGGCTGGAGCATTCGTTAATTCGAAAGACATCACGAAGAATTCATAATGTCCACACCGCATCCGAAAAGTCGTCTTTAGAATATCTTATGGCCTCACCTTCAACTGATAATAACCTGATCTCAGGTCAATCTTTGAAAACACTCGTGCATCTTAGAGTTGATCAAATAGATCGTCTATTTTTGGCAGAGAGTATTTGTTTTTAATCGTCAGCTTATTCAACTCTCTGTAGTCGAATCACATTCGTAACGATCCATCATTCTTCTTGACGAAAAGGATCGGTGTGCCCCACGGTGAAAAGATATGGTGTATAAATCCTTTCTTCACCAACTCTTTCAGCTCCGTTGGTGCCAATCTATAAGGATTCTTCGACACTGGTCAGCTCCTAGATACACATCTATAGCAAACTCCATTTCTCGATCCGGAGGCAAACCAAGGAAATCATCTAGAAAAACTTCAGGGAAGTCTTGAACAATCAAAACATCATGCGACCTTCAATCCCTTGGAATTTGCATATCTATAATACTGGCGAGAAAACCTAAAAACTCACTAATCAAAACTTAACGATCACTGACAGGCGCAATAACAGATATCTTCCGAGCATTCTTCGTGACCTAAAAGGTGTACTTCTCACCATCTGGGGGTTGAAAACTCAATGTCCCCGTTCTGTAGTCAATTGTAACGTAATGCTTGAATAGCCAAACCATTCCCAATATCGCATCATATCAAGTTATGCCCATAATAATAAGATCGACTAATAAATTTTTGCTTCCTACCGACACTACACTATCTAGTATAACTTGATTAGAATGCATACACCCACCAGAAGGCAACATTACTTTGTAACTACAGTACGTTGATATAGGTCATACGTCTAATCTGACCGCAAAGGCGGTTGCAATAAAAGAGTACGTTGCACCACAGTCAATCAAAGTATACGCAGATATACAATTTATCAATATGGTACTTAACACTACAGCTGGTTGGTCATTATCTCCCACCTCGATCATGGCGAATACCCTTGGTGTTGTGCGCATTGGATCCTTCTTCAGAGCTGGGCAATCTCTGCTAACATGGCCCACCTTGTTGCAATTGAAACACCGAGTCACCTTCGGCTTCGAGCAATCTGTAGCTAAATGTATTGCTTCGTTGCAATTGTAGCACTTTCCCGAATTCAGTCTGCATTTGCCCGGATGATATCTCAAGCACTTAGGGCACTGGGGGGTACTGCACTAACCCCTGAGGTCTTTTACTTCTTCCTTGGCTACTCGAGCCCTCACTGTACCTATTAATGCCCCTCTGTGGTCGCTGCTTGGAGGCACTTGTACTTTATTGTGTGGCAAGCTCCTCGAAAAATCTCCTGGAAGCTTCTCGCTACTTAACACATTTCATTTTTGCTTCCTCCACCTCTAGTGCCTTTGCCACCACTTTTGAATACAGCACTTCTTCAGGTCCCGCTATCTTTACTCCTTTATATATCTCCGGCTTTAACCCCTATACAAACTGAAACACATTATCCTCATTCCGACTCACCAAATTGCTCGCAAACTAGAATAAGGAATCAAAGTGCCGGTTGTACTTGGTCACCAATCTGGTTTGCTTCAACTGTAGGAATTCCATCCTCTTAGCTGCCTGCACCATACTGTTGAAATACTTGTCATAAAAGGCATATTTAAACTTCTCCCATGTCAAGTGCTGTGCATCGATGGTGGTCTCCATGGACTACCATCAAAATCTTGCATCCTTCGTTCAATGAAACGTGGCTAGGGAGACCTTAGCCTCCTACTCTATCTTCGTATACTTGAACATACTTCTATGGTACAGACCTACTCCTCTGCAACTGTCGAGTCTCCTGACTGCCCTTCAAACGTCGGTGGTCATCACATCTGAAATCTGTCACCTAACTGATCATGGCTAGAGATAGAACCTGCACTTCCTTTAACCTCTCGATTCAGCAAAATTCCTAATTGCTGAAACTATCTGTAATAACTCGAAAATTTTCATAATTTAAATTCTTTTTCCGTTAAGATTTTCGGGAAGGTTTTTAGCGAAAAATTTATTTTATGAAACTTGAAATTTAATTTGTAGAAGAAATTATGAATTTTGAAGTAGGGAGGATGCCAATTTGACGGAAACACGGAAGTTCAAAACACGTGAGGGTATTTTGGTAATTTAAATTAATAAAAATAAATAAATGGCTTTACGAGGAAGCCATTCTGATTTTTTTCTTTTTTAGTTGTTCGCCCGCGACGAAGAACTGAGAACCCGAGCTATCAATCAATGGTCGACGACCGTGTGAAGGGAATCGACAGTGCGGAACGGAGTGTTCTAACAAGCTGAGCATACGTGGATCGGTTTTTCTGTTCAGAAGCCAAAGGTAAAATCTCCTCCCTTAATTTGGATCTGTTCGGATGTGGAGTTACCGTTTCTTCTTCATTTTTTTTGTGAAGTTGGCCAAGTGTTACGTGTGTGAGTGTGAGTGTGTGTGTGTGTGTGTATGTGTGCGCGAGCGCTTAAGCCATGCGTGGTTAAGACCGAAGCTCGGCGGGAACCGAGAGGGAGTTTTCCTTCGGCCACTTCGAATTTCTCAGGTATGAAAACCCAAATTTGATTAGATTAAACCTAAATGGAGGAAATGTGATAGATTGGTGGAGAAATTGGTGGAAATTGGGTTGATGTTGAAATTCGGATTTTTTTTTGGTGAAAACGTGCACCGGGAAAGTTTATGACGCCAAGTAAGTAGTGTATGCATGTGTTTTGCCCAGATGGGCCTATACCTTGGAATTTTAGGATTTATGTTGTTTGATTGTTATGTGCGTGCATATTGTTTGGCATGCATTATGTTTTAGAAAGGGAACGAACATAATTTTGAGCATGTTTTGAGTAGATGGTGGTGAGATGCGTGGCGGTGGTACTGCAGATCCTACTTAGAGAGTGGGCCGGTGCTTAACCAACTACGAATTGCACTCGGGGAGTGGGCCAGTTGGGCCGCCACGTGGCGTGTATATGTTGAAAGTAAGGATGATGGAAAGTGCCGCCGCGGATCCTGCTCAGGGAGTGGGCTGGTGCATCAACAGTCTCAAATTCTGCTAGGGGAGTGGGCCAGCTGGGCTGTTGCAAAATGTGTGTGTGTGGCAACTGTGCTCCCGTTGCTGGGGAGTCCCAGATGGTGGCGACGCATTAGGGTGTAGCGTGGCACGAGGTTCACCCTCACCATGGTGTGTTTGTTGTGAGGTGGCGCGTGGGTGTGGCTTGTTGGCCTCGTTGCTGGGGAGTCCGGGACGGTGGCGACATGTTAGGGTCTAGAGTGGCGCGAGGTTCACCTTCACCCTGGCCCGGCTGCACTACACGTCACAGATTGTGACAATATGAGTGTGAGTGTATAGACTGCATGTGATAGGATTGCATTATCGATTTTTATTTTCATATCGCACTACTTACACAGCATTACGCTTATGATGTGTGTTCTATAATGTAGGTGCAGATATTGTCGCTGGTGAGCCCCGAGAGCCTAGTCTTGATGCGTGCGACCGAGGCACCGAACGGTGCACTATTAGCGCGACCACCCGTGGAGTTGGTGAAATGTACGGGGTTTTGTTTTCATGATGTATTGTGTGTAAAGGTGGATCTATCCTATTGTTGGGATAGTTTTGAGGGCACGTGTATATATTATATGATTGAGTATTGTATTGCTCTGTACTATAAATTTTCTTCATCGATAGTTATTAGATTTATTTTCTTCCTCTTTGTTTTTCCTTTGGTGATTTTCTGGATAAAATTGTATGGATACTTTTGAAATTTTCTAGTGAACTGTGTGCAGGGTGCAGCCCTGCTAGTGCGCGCAAGTGGCACGGCGTCGGACGAGGACGTGAACACGGATGCCCAGCGCGGAGCAAGGGTACGTGGGGCACGCGGCATTGTGGGCGTGCGTGTTATGCGGCGGCGTCGAGTTGGTGAGCGCGGCGCCCGGAGGGCTTGCGCATAGCGTCAAAGTGGAGATGTGTGCATGCGGGGCGCGCGAGGTCGAGTGTGGGCGCGCGGAGCCATGTCGGGCGCGCGCACGTAGCGCGTGACACTGCTGCTGCTATAGTGCGCGTGGGGTGCAGTAGGCGCATAGCGCCGTACGTGAGAGGCGTGCGGGGTGTGTGTCGGACTCCTTCCCAAAATTTCAAGTATCGTCATTTTAATTTAAAACTATTTTAAATTATCATTTTCTGCTGCATATTTTATATTAAGGATTTACGTGTTTCCTCTTCGGGATGCGAAGTCGTTTTCGAATAGAGTCGAAAAAATTTTATACTCATAAATGTTCTTTTGAAGATGATTTGGAAATAAAAGTAGTATTAAATTGAGTGAGTACACATCGAGCTTGTGAATGTCATAGTATATAATAGTAGTGAACATACCGCGAACAGTATGGATCCTCGGGGTGTGACATTGTCTGTTCACCAACTCCGTCAACTGTCCGATCGTCATCGAGTCATGCTTGCTCTTTGAGTTAGCTGTCTCTCTCGGTATCATTGGACGTCGTGGTCGTCTAGAAATCTTAACTAATTTCGTGCACAAAAGTTAATTACTCTCATAAGCATCTAATAGCTAAAACTAATCATTTGAACATCGTGCGGCGATCGGCGCTGTTAGCTAATCATTTGAACAGTTTGACCATTTGGCTGTGATACCATAGCTGTAGCGACCTAAAAACCCTCATGGTTCTCTGTATGCTCACTACTACAACTCACATAACAACGCTCGGAAAATTCGAGTAAAAATTTAAAATTTTCGTTCCTTGACTTAAAACGATATTTTTTGAAAACATTTAAAAACGTCGCAGCGGAAGACTTGGGTTAAAATGAGTTGGAATAAAATTCGAGTTTTCTAAACATAAAAAAATCACCTTCGATCGACCCCGATAAACACCGGTCTACACTTCCATCAAATTTTTCACTATCGGTCGACACTTGCATGTACTGGTCGACACTACATTTCTCTCTGTCCTCATTAGTCGATCCATGAGGTCTACACTGCTGCTTCTTTTACACTACCGGTCGACACTAGTATGCACCAGTTGATACTTTGTTCGGCTCTGCCTTTTAAGGTCGATGCTCGCGGTCGACACTTGCCAAATTCGGTTGACACACGTTGTGCGAAAACGGAGAGAACCGTCGACTGTGCGTCGCTGGAATGAAAATCGCGGAAGGAAGGGTTTCGCGGGGTGGGGAAGGAGGAGAATTTACGGGGGAGGGAGAGAACACTGAAGAGGTGTTTCTCTTCCGTTTTTTTTATTTTAATAATAATAATACTAATTACTAATTTGGTTCGTCTCTAGTTGGAAGCTTATAAATCCATCTTGTCCATTAGTATCGAAATAATCTTTTACCCAATGGTAGAACTTCTCCGCTGTAAATTTCGACCAAAACTCCGCCGATTATAATTACGTAAATTTAAAAATTAATTTTAGCGAAAAATTGTAGATGTTACAATATCAGACCCTTTGCTATAAATAACCTTCATATGACTATTTTTATATTTTTGGTTGGTCATGTTTTCCATTTCTTAGACCATATAACTTGCATAACTGCGGAAACATTCCATTGAACGTGTTTTTGGAGTTATAGTGATAACCACAAAGGCTACCTCTGCCTTAATGTCCCCTCTAGTTGTTTGTATATTTCCCAAACATGTGACATTCAATGAACATTCTTTTCCCTTTTCTGCACATCCCTCTTCCATCATGTCGGACTCTCCATCTCACATCCCTTTACCTATTTCTCTACCATGTCTTGCACCTGCATCTTCATCTTATTCTTTGTTTTCCCCTACTAATACTTCTTCATGTCCTTCTTCAACTTCTGCTCCTAATTTAGTTCCCTCATCCCCCATTATGCATGGCTATAATTTTATAAATAGATTGTGTCCTACTAATGTGCAATCCATATAGATGAGGTCAAAATCAAGAATGCTATCTGGATCTGCTTCTTCTCTTTTGGAACCTTCTACATACAAACAAGCTCTCCGTAATCCTCATTGGTGTAAAGCAAGGACTAAGGACATTCAAACTCTTCAGCGAAACCATACTTGGACCCTAGTAGATCCTCCACCTGGGTGCAAAATAATTGCCTCAAACTTTTGTCTCAAGTAGAATGTTGATGGCACGTTTAATCCGTATAAGGCTTGGCTTCTTTGCAAGGGGTATAATCAAACTGAAGGTTTGAACTACTTTGAAACTTATAGTTCTATTGTTTGACATACAACCATTTTGACTATCTTATCGGTTGCTATCTCCATAGGTTGGTTGCTGAAATAGTTGGACATTGATAATGCATTCCTTAATGGTGAATTGTGTAAGACTATATACATCTCTCAGCCACTTGGCTTTACTCACCCTACTATATGCTCTCATGTATGTCTCCTTCAGAAGGCTCTTTACAGGTTAAAACAGTCCCTACGTGCATGATTAAATAAACTTAGTACGTTTCTCTTCCATTGAGGCTTCCTAGCTTCGTGAGCTCATCCGTGGATATTTAATTTTCAATCAAGTACGATCATTTCTTATGATTCTAGTTTATGTCAACGATATAATAGTTACTGGAAACTATCCCTCTGGTATTCCACCGCTCATTCAATTTCTCAAGTCTCGTTTTGCTCGCAATGAACTTGGTGATCTACATTATTTCTTAGGCATTTCTATCCAGCGCTCCGCATCTACCCTTCAATTTAATCAAAGTAAATACATTTTTGACCTGTTGGCTCATTCCAATATGACATATGCTAATTCTGCTCCCAATCCAATGATCACTAGTTCTATTTCATTAGTTGCCTCTAGTATTCCTTTCCAAGATAGTTCATTGTTTTGCAGTATCATAGAAGGTCTTCAATACTGCACACTTACTCGTTCGAATATCTCCTTTGCAATCCGTAAACTATCTCAACTCATGCATGCTCCAATGCATATTCACTGGAAAGTTATGAAGCGTCTTCTTCGTTACCTCAAGGGTACTGCAAACTACTCTCTAGTATTTACTAATAGTTCCTCATTACAATTAACTTGTTTTGCCGATGCCTTAGGGTTTTTGTCTTAACAATAGAAAGAGCACATGAGAATACTGTGTTTTTCTTGGTGCAATGTCATATCTTGGACGTCACAAAAAACGGTCTCTCGCTCATCAACAGGATCAGAATATCGTAGCCTCATTGGCGACACTGCGGAGCTTATATGGATTGAATCGTTACTTGCTGAACTTTGCCTCAAGTAATCAACATTGTCTTGCTTTTTGTATGATAAAATTAGTGTCATCTGCCTCCAATGCAGTCATTCATTCAAAATCAAAACACGTTGAACTTGACTACCATTTTGTTCGTGATTCTATGCTCCAAAACAAATTGGTAGTCCGTGATGTGCCCTAATCTGACCAGCTAGTTGATGGTCTCACCAAACATCTTGCTGGATCAAAGTTTGATTTTTTTTTTTTCGGTCCAAGCTTTGCATCTACCTGCCTTAAAGTTTGATGTCAATGCATCTACTCACAACTATTTGAGAAGAGTATTCACAAAAGAAAACAAATTCCAACAACAAGGATTAAATATAAAAATAGGATTTTTATACTATATTTTGTGATGTAGAGTCTACTGCCGAAACGAGCAAAACTATGTATTTACTAACATCAACTAACAAATGTAGGATTAACATTTGCCAAAATGATTTCGAAATCTCTTCTCCCCATAGGTAGTTTTCTCATCAATGTCTATATGAATACTAATATTTCTCTATCTATTATTTATTCATCAAAATCTTTGAGAATTTAGGTAAAAATCATTACTTTGTAAACTTTGAGTCGATTTGGTTGAATTTGGGTATATTTGGACTGAAATAGAATGGCGTAGAAGGAATTGGAAATTGTTTCAATTTGTTCTAGTCGAGTTTAACAAAATCGAGATAGTGTCTTGCTTTTCACTCGGATTCTCTACACTTTCTTTTTCATCCTCCTAGATCGATCTTTCTTTGGTGATTTTGAATCTCTTTGAGTTGTTCTAAAGTCGTCAAAAACACAAAACTTTATGATTTGTTTTCCTCTGAAACTTTGCAACTTTTATAGGCATAGTGAAAACATTGATAATTTATTATAGAAGCGTAGCTTGGTTGAGAATGTTCTTCAAGGTAAATGAAAACTTCACCGTATCATGATGTTGATGTCCCTTGAAAAAGTTCTTCAAGAGAAAGAGAGTTTTAGGGTTAGGCATATTTAGCCAAGGAAGGGAGTTCAAAATTCTGTTTTAGGGTTAGGCATATTTAGCCAAGGAAGGGAGTTCAAAATTCTTTGGTTTAAAACTATTTTTTGTTTTTCTCTCAAAATAATGGTCAAATTTAATATCAATTTGGTGTCCATGAATCAAGGACTTGATTTCACGAGTGGTTTTCTTATTTGGCAGCACTGAATCTAATTACTAAATATAATTAACAAACTCAATTAAATCTAATTAGCTGTGCAACATTAAGTATAAGGAATTTAAAATTTAAAATTTAATTAAAATTAGATTAGGCATAATTGGAGATTATGGTCATTTAAATTTTCATTCTACATCTAACTAAAAGATGGAAGGATCTAATTAATTTGATTTACCATTATTTAAATTTTATTCCTAAAATCTCTATGTTACACTAGTATGACCCACGTATCCAAGTTAAACCCAAACCTCTCTCTATATGTATGTATATTATGTATGTATAATGAATTATTGAGAGTTTTGGGTTGTTATTTCTTGTTATTTTAGTCTATTTTGACACGCAAATTAGATTTTGGTAAAATTTTGTACGTAATAAGACTTTCGTATGTACTATGAATTGGTTTTATATATTTTCTTTTGAATATTATGTGTTGTTGGTTAATTCTTTATGATTTTAATTAATTATTCCAATTATTAATTACATGTTCCCATTTTGGGAATTGGATAATCAGGCATGGCCTTGCCAGTAATTGGGTACATGTAAGCGATGGAGTTCATTGTTGTGTAACTTTAACCTTTGAAACACATTATCTATGCCACCCGGTTGAAAAAGAAGAGCTCCTGCAACTCACACTATCAATACTAATTGGACTTTGGAACCCAATGTATATTGTTGCTAACATTGTGATTTTCTTCTTTATGTTTTTTGGAGATTTTCTTATATACACGTGATCAACCTCATTAAACTACTTTCTGATGGAGATATTCGTCTCGTCAATGCCAATAACTTATCTACTTTCTTTGAATTGATATGTTCATTGTTTAATAAGTTTCATCTTGTTATTGATCTCTTGTATCAACTATGGGCTAGGCAATGCCTTATCACCCCTATCTACACCTCCTTCTTTGTGACATCATCTTCACTCCGTCACCTTATCTCAATCCTCGTGATTAAGTTATAAAGATCAGTAAATTGATAGTGAATACTTATTTATCAAATTATCAATTTAAAATCGAGTAGTCTTTATCATGCTCAATCAAACCGAAAACTTGATTATCCAACACCCTAGTGCCCCATAACACATATTTTGCAACCTATTACCAACACAACAATAAATGAAATATGGGGGTGGACACTTGACTAGTAACAATTGATACAGTCCTAAATGAGTATGCTTTCTAACAAGTTAGTATTAATTGATACTTGATTGAGCATTACGTAAATGCTTACGAGGAGAAATAACCCCTTCCCTCTAACTCGCATTGGACTCTATATTTGTAAGGAGACAACTCATCCTAATAACGACAATCCAAGCATTCTCAGCACTCGATGATGCAATGTTGACAGGCCAAAGTTGCCTCACCAAACACAGAACTTATCTTACTTTTGATCTAAAGCTTCCATGTGCAATGTACTCGCTTCAACATTACAACCCCCAACACACGAATACTTGCTAAATTAGTTGAGGCTGGGAGTTGTGACTTTAATTGGCCCAATCAGTTACTAAGGATTGTTTCTGGCCATAGCACAATAGTGCAGCATCCAAACACAAAAGGCTACAACTCCTACTCGATAAGAACGAACATTTTAAAAATTAGGGCTCTAGGTTGTGATGCACTTGAAGGCCGTCCCAACACTCCACAAGAACACCCTTGAGGCCACTATGGCAGCAACCTAGTGTCATGGTGTCCGGCTCAATAATTTGTAGAATCTGAAGTTCCTAAATCTTGATTCTCCCTGCCCTTCAATTTTCCTCAACACCACAGATTGGAGACAAGGGATCAAAAAGTTAAATAAAGCGAGGACTACCTCCACCAAAAAGGTAACTTCACGATTTCCATAATTGATATTGATCTACCAAATAACTCTTGTCTAGGTCTAGGAATAGGTATCAGTTGCATTAAAAATTAAAATGATTTTTTAAATCTAACTATCCCTCCTTCAATAAGGTTTCACCAAAATTTCAAAAAATAAAAATAAAATCACTATCCAACCAAGCAAGCGAATCAATTATCCAAGGTTTTAATGACAACCCCACTTCAAACCCCAAACATAAGATAATCACGACAATATCCAATCCAACAATCTTATTTGCTCAAATATTTTCAAAAAAACTTCTGGAAAATATATAATAATGAAGATTAAGCTTAGAAACCGAAAAATAAAATGAAAAATAAGCTTAAATCAATAAAAATTGGAAGAACACACCAATACACCAAATCAAGATAATTAAGCTCAAAATTTAAAGGCCTCTTTTAAATTTTTTCCAACAAGTTGAAAAATGAAACTTACCATGCTATCAAGACCTTGGAACAAAAAAGAATAGGATTGGTGTTGGAATTATGAGGATTTATGATTATATTTGGATCTAAATTGTAAAACTATAAATTATTCATTATGTTATTATCGAATTTAAGTTTATATTAAAGTGATTTAATATAGTTTAAAGGACTTTGAAGTATATGTAATATAATATGGTTATATTATATGTGTAGAGACATTATAGGTAATTTATCAATTTGTGATGGTTAAACTGGTAAATTACCCAATCAGTTTATCAGTTCCCAATTAATAATTGAACCATTTTCCTCTTTGGAATAGCCATCATTCTAGAGAGCATTATAGAGAGCGATTATCAAATTTGAAAGATCCACGTACATGATTTACGGTATTTTATATTCAAACAATGGATTCGGGTACTTCCTTTTCAATTTATTAATTTGGGTTTTCTAACGTGGAAGACTTTGAGAATTAGGTTTTTAGTGTTCTTTAGATTCAATAATATAAATAAGACAATAATTGATTTTGAATCTAACAATTGATATCAGAGTAATCACGTTAGACTACAAGTAATCGATTTTAGATTGAAATCGGATTCAGCATCAATTTTCTTTTCAATTTTCAGAATTATTTTTGGGCTAATTTTTTTCTTCTAATTCCGCTAGAATGCATATTTTGATGCTTGAAAAATTGATTTTTTGTGATGCATGTTAAGGATTATTGCTCAATCTATCATTATTTTGATAAATTGAACAATTTTGGGGTTAAAATTTGCCGGAATCGGTGAGATTTCGATGATTTTGGTTCACAGCCCCTCTACGGCAGTTTGTACCAATTGGGTTAGGTTTGATCCAAATTGGACCAAACCATTTGGGTTCGGTCCTAGCCAAACCAAACCGGTTTGGTTGGGTTCGGTTTTGGCACAGACCGATTCTTTGGTTGGTTCGATCCAAACCGGTTTGATTTTTGTCTGGTCTGGTTTGGTCTAGTTCGGTTCGGTTTGATTCTGTCCGATCCTGTCCGATTCGGTATAAAAAAAACAGGTTGGCTCATTTGGTCAAATAGGCCCGGTTCACTCTGGTTCAGCTATTTTGGGTATTTTTAATTACTGTTTCTGGACAATTCAAGGGTCGGTTCGCCCCGATTCACTCAGTTTTGCCCAGTTTTGGCTGATTTGAACATTTTATTCTAGTTTGGTTGATCTTTTGGTTTACTGATTGACTACTATGGTTGCCTAGCTATTGAATATGTATATCTATGATTTTTCTTAACTCTTTTTTATGCAATTTTATGAAATTTTGCATTGTAAAATAGGATAATTGGGTAACATACTATAAAATTAGCCCCTCTTGCT
>JAJTVC010000175.1:0-10628 GCA_022433055.1 Begonia peltatifolia | reverse complement strand
AGCGCTTAGGTCACATCTCTCAAAAGAGAATTGAAAAGCTTGTGTCAGACGAGATTTTGGGCCCTCTTGATATGACTGACTTCAATGTTTGTACTGGTTGTATTAAAGAGAAACAAAAAAGTGTAAGTAGATTGGAAGCTAGATTGGAAGCTATCCGAGCTTCAGAAGTCCTTGAATTGATACATACGGATATTTGTGGACCTTTTCCTACGACATCTTGAAATGGTTAACATTATTTTATATCATTAATTGACAATTACTCGTGTTATGGCTACTTATATCTCATTCATGAGAAGTCTCAATTTTTATACGTGTTCAAAGCATTTAAAGCTGAGGTTGAAAATCAGCTTGATAAAAGGATTAAGGTCGTTAGATCCGATCGTGGTGCTGAATATTATGGTCAGTATGACGAGTCAAGTGAACAACGTCAAGGACCATTTGCTAAATACCTAGAGGAGTGTGGTATTGTTCCTAAGTACACCATGCCGGGTTCACCCAACATGAATGGCGTTGCTGAAAGACAGAACAGAACACTTAAGGACATGGTAAGAAGCATGATTGCTCATTCAACTAACAAAACCTCATACGAGTGTTGGACGGGTCGAAAACCCGTTATAAAACATTTGCACGTATGAGGGTGTCCAGCTCAGACAAGGCCTTATAGGCCATATGAAATGAAACTGGACTCTAGAACTATTAGTTATTATTTTATAGGGTATCCTTAACGATCAAGGGGTTTAAATTTTACAATCCCACTGTAAATATATTTTTTGAAACGGGAAATACCCAGTTTTTTTAGGATGTAGAGTTTGTGAGGAGAGATAAGGAAGATATTGTCTTTGAAAAGCAAGTTATTCCTCTTCCTTTGGTTTCCTTTGATTTCGATCAAGTGGATAATGATAAAGACAATGTTAAATCACTTTCTGAACCTCGTCAGGAAGTCATTCCTGATGAACAAACTCAACACCCATAAGAAACTATGCCATTACGGAAGTCGACTAGAGAGAGCAGTACGGTTTCAGATGATTACATCGTATTCCTACAAGAACATGAAGAATTCAGCAAGGTGGAAGATGACCCTATCACTTTCCATCAAGCCATAATAGTTCTTATTCTCAACAGTGGACTGATGCCATGAATGAAGAATTAAAGTCCATAAAGGACAACGACGTTTGGGATCTCGTCTCGTTACCTGCAGGTTGTAAACCCGTCAGTTGTAAATAGATTTTTAAATCCAAAAGAGATTCAAAAGGTAACATTGAGAGATTTAAAGCACGTCATGTTGCTAAGGGTTTTACTCAAAGAGAAGATATCGACTATAAGAAAACTTTCTCTCTGCTATCTACGAAAGATTCTTTTAGAATTATAATGGCACTAGTAGCTCATTTTGATCTAGAGTTATATCAGATGGATGTAAAGACGGCGTTTCTCAATGGTGATATTGATGAAATGATCTATATGGTGCAACCCAAGTTCTTTGATTTGGACAAATCAAAGGACTTAGTTTGCAAATTAATGAAATCCATCTAAGGGGTAGAACAAGCTTCCCGTCAATGGTATAACAAATTTCATCAAGTAGTCACCTCATCTGGTTTTGAGGCGAACAAAGTTGATGATTGTGTATACCACAAATTTAGTAGGAATAAAATTATATTTATGGTTTTATATATCAATGACATATTACTAACATGCAACGATATAGACTTGTTGCACGACACCAAGAAATTTCTTTCAAAGAAATTTGAAATGAAAGATCTTGGTGACACCTCTTTTGTATTAGGAATCTAGATATACTGAGATCGTTGTCGAGGTATACTTGGATTATCACAAAAGAGCTATATCGAGAAAGTTTTGAAAAGATTTGGCATGCAAGAAAGCAAACCAAGAGATACCCCTCTTTACAAATGAGACAAAATAAATAAAAGTCAATGCCCCTCAAGTGACTTTGAAGTCAAAGAAATACAAAATGTTCCTTATGCTTCGACTGTAGGAAGCTTAATGTATGTTCAAGTATGCACGTGTCAAGATATTGCGTACATAGTTGGTATGTTAGGTAGAATATTTGAGTAATCCTAGATTGGATCATTGGAAAGCTGTAAAAAGGGTAGTCAAATACTTACAAAGAACCAAAGAGTACATGCTCATATACAAGAAATCAGATCAGCTTGAGATCATTGGATACACTGACTCTAATTTTGCTGGATGGCAAGATGACTTGAAGTCAATGTCGGGCTATATTTTTCTTTTAGCTGGAGGATCTATCCCCTGGAAGAGTGTCAAACAGAGTATTACAGCCTCTTCTACTATGGCAGCTGAGTTTATAGCATGTTATGAGGCATCCAAATAGGCATTATGGCTGAGTAACTTTTTCACGGGATTACAAATCTCGAACCACTTCGCATTTTATGTGACAAGCAGTCAGTTGTGATGTTCTCCAATAACAATAGGAGCTTTTCAAAGTTTAATTTTGTAGACACAAGTTCCTTGTTGTGAAGGAAAGAGTGCAGAGTGGTCAAATATCTATAGATCACATTGGAACAGACTTCATGGTAGCAGATCCGCTCACCAAGGGATTACGACTTAAGGTCTTTCATGAGCATGTTGCTCATATGGGAGTTGTATCTCATAGAGATATATATTGAGGTTTAGTGAGAGTCTATATATTTTATGTGATTTTATTCTATATACATTTGAAATGAATATTTTGGTTGCTGCAGTATTCGTTTTATGAGGTATTCATTTAATTCACTCCAGCATTTGAGTTTTAATGATTTCAATAAAGTTTTGGTTGGTCTAGTTGGAAATAGGCATGTTAAATCATATGACATGTAATTTTCATGCTACACATCCATATTTGATCTGTGTTATTTGGTTATGTTGGTGTTTGTGATCATTGATAGGTTTAGTTATGATAAATATAACGAAAGCCGCTTTGATCCTACATTTGATATAATTGATGTACGAGATTGTTAGAGTATACTCTGTTTTGATGATAACTAAATTTGATATAATAAGAATAAGGTTATAATGTGTAATTGATTGTTTTATAATTTGATCCAAGTGGGAGATTGTTGGAATTATGAAGATTTATAATTCTATTTAGATTTAAATTGTAAAACTATAAATTATTAATTATGTTATCATTGGGTCTAAGTTCATTTTAAAGTGATTTATTATAGTTTAAAGAACTTTGGAGTATATAGAATATAATATGGTCATATTATATGTGTAGAGATATTAGGGGTAATTTACCAATTTGTGATGGACAAACTAGTAAATTATCCAATCAGTTTAACTGAAGGGTTATGGTCCTTAATTCATAATCGAACTCTTTGCCTCTTTGGAATAACCATAATTCTAGAAAGCATTAGAGAGGGCGATTATCGAATTTGGAAGATCCACGTACCCGATTTATAGTATTTTACATTCAGACAATAGATTCAGGTACGTCCTTTTCACTTTATTGATTTGCTTGTAAGTTTTCTAACATGGAAGACTTTGAGAATTTGGTTTGTGGTATTATTTAGATTCAATAATCTAATTCGGACAATAATTGATTTTGAGTCTAACAATTGGCACATGTCAATCGTTAAAAAAATTATAAAAAGTTGAACAAAAAATTGACATGAGATGAAGCAAAAGGCTCACAATCCCCTTCTCCCTACAAGCACCACCACTAGGCTTCTTTCAATGTTTTTTTTTTTTAGAGAATCAAACACAAAGCTGCAATAAAAGGGCCATTAAAAATATCACAGGTCCGGTAATTTGGCCCAGAAACAACTACAAGACCATAAAAAGTGAACTGCACTATGCAATATTTTCTCAAACAATGTTCAATATCGATTCCCCTTACTACATTTATCTTTTATAGCCAATTGCCATCCCAGCTTATAACTAAACATGCCACATCACAATTAATTTCCTAATCTACCCTCTATTATTTCACTTTCATCATTACTCTCTCCTTCAAAAGTGATATTGTGCTCAAGGTCATGAGTAAAACATCTTCGAGTCTTACTGCTTTTTTCAATTTTTCTTCTACCCAAACCATATAAATCAGAAGGCACAACATATAAAGTCAAACATATTTGTCAGGATACAAGGTGGATCTTGAATAAACTTGTTGTCCTTAAGTCTAAGTACTAAGCTCATGATTTTTCTCAGCTCTATCTATTCTATGTTGGGCTCTCTTTTCATAGTCCATGTAAAATAATTTTCAGCCCAAAATCTAATGATCTGATTTTATTCTCATAAAAAAATTGAAGTCTTCCACCACAATCAATTAACTCTATTCCAAGCTCACTTAACAAATTTGTCTTTGAAAGGTGTCATATTTTCAACCCAATCCAAGTGCAAAATGTCCTCATTCTTTACCTTTTTTAGCCTACTTTAATTGAAAAGAATTCTCTGCATTAACCCTTATTTTAGCCTAGCCCAAAGCTCTTTGTGACTCAAGATGTGAATGTGAGATTACCTTAGCCGCATGGGCTTCAACCCCCTTTACCTCCACTAACTTCTTTGCCCCTAAGAAAATTACTGCAATTCGCACCAAGTCATTGACCAGTATGGCCAAGTCGTTAACCACGATCTCCGAGTTGTCAAATGGAATCTCCTAATTGTAAACTATGATCATTGAGTCATCAATGAAGAAGTTGTCCATCACCTCCAAGCTTGGCCTCCATTGAGTCGCAAAAAAGGAACTCCATAAGAGCATCATTTAAGTGTCAACAATAGATTCTCATCTTGACAGTGAGTTGGTTGAGCTCTGTACGAGCATTTTTTAGCCAGGGAAGAAATTTGGTGTACCAAGATGAGCGATCAAAAGATCACGGGCCAAAGGATTATCTAACTCGTTTTCTCATTTTAAAGGAAATACATTTCACAGTCAATTGGAGGAAGAATCTAGTGTACAAGCTAGAGAGAAGCCATCACACTTGGTGACATAGGAGCATGACACTATGACCTAACCACTTTTGAAGGAAGTAACAATTCCACCTCATGGAGAGAATTAATGTGACTGAATCAAATGGAGTTGTAGTGGCCGAACTACATGGCATTGTAGTCATTTTATATACTTTATTTTGTAAACTCTTTTGTGGCTGAACTTGATTGTAAAAGGGTAGTCAAAAATTATCTTTTTGGAGAGAGGAAAGTCCTTAGTAAAAATGGCAAAAGAAATAGGTACTCGGCTTTTGTGCATTAGTCGAGTACCTCCTCTCTTTTACTAGCTTTTTGTCTAGGTATATAAACACTAATTTTCTGTTAATGCATGACATTTAAACAATCCTTGAGTCCTCATTATGGGCATTGAATGTTTGTGCAACAACTTATCTCCAAGCTTGGTGTTTAGATCCCAAATGCCGCTTCCCTTTTCCAGTGTGTCAGATGTGCGAAAGAGAGTGTGAGTGTTTTGATTTTCACCTTTTGTTAGCATAGAAGGCCTTTGGTCTTTTCTACAATCTTCCTCCCTCCTTGGTGGTATGGAGAACAGTGGAAAAATGTAGAAACTCTCGCAAAATCATCCAAGATAGTTACCTCATCCACTTGTTTGTGTTAGAGCAGTTTGAGAATTGTTGTTTTTCCCACCCGAGTAGTGAGTACTTCTTCTGGCACCATTTTAACTTCCTAGAGTATCTTTGAACGATTTTTATATGGACATCTCATCACTCCTACAACATCAAACTATCCAAAGTTCAAACCTTAATTCATTCCACAGCTCAAGTTGCACCTATTGGAAGTCACCCCTTGCGCGTTTAACGTCTTTCTTCTAGCCAAACTACTTGCAAGCATATCAAAACTGAGTTTGCAGTTGAAAAGATTTTTTCAAACCACGAGCTAAAGAAGAGTTCTTACCTTGATTTAGCCTCGACCGAATGCCCTGGTCTTTAACTCTGCTGGGAAATGAGTTGTTATGTTCTTCTAACATGCTTCAAAATGCGAGGTGAAGTAGAGGTCAAACAGTTGCCTTGACTTGGAATGTTTTGGTTGAGAAGAGCAACAACTTCCCACAATAACAAAATGTTGAATACTTTGACTTTAGAGTTGAACTTTAGATAGTCTCTTGTGGGGTAAATGAATATGATCTATCCCAATTTGGTAGTAAAAAGTGGTGTGAAGTCAAAGTTATGCTGAAAATGGTGAAGGATGTTGGATAATAGATTACCAATCAGGCCGAGAAAATGGACCTCCTTTGGAAAGGTATAACTCACCAGATTGACATCTTCCTAATGCAATTTTTGGACAGGTTCATACTATATAAGGGGATTTTAGAGGTAAAAAAATTCATTAAAGATTTTAGCTCAATTGTACCACCTATGATCGATTGCACCAAGAATGGGAAGGAATTTCATTAGACTCAAGCTTGTCAACAAAGCTTTGAGTTGATCAAAGAAAAACTTTTCCTTGCTCATATTTTTATGTTACTCAAATTCAACAAGGTTTTCGACGTGTAATGTGATGTTTTCGGATTGAGAATTTGGATCGTACTCAAGCAAGAAGGGAAACCCCTTCCATACTTTTAGTGAGAAACTCAAGAGAGCCACTTTGAACTACTCGACCTATGATAAGAAGTTCTTGGCCGTTATTAGAGCTCTCAAAATTTGGCAACACTACTTACTTGCTAAGGAGTTTATCATCCATACCAATCATCAAGGTATCAAACAAATCAAGAGTCAAGGAAAGCTTAATAGGAGGCACACTAAATGGTGGAGTTTCTTAAATGCTTTCCCTATATCTTAAAGTACAAGAAAGGAGAAATGAATATAGTGGTTGATGCCCTCTCTAGAAGGTATAATTTTTTTAACCAAAATGAGTATTAAGTTCTTTGGATTTGATTGGATAAAAGAAAGCTATGAAGGAGACAAGGACTTTGGTCATTGGTATGAGTTATGTACCATGAAAATAGAATGTGACTAATATATCATGGATGGATATCTCTTCAAGGGAGGAAAACTATGCATCCCAAGTGGTAGGCTTCGAAAATCCTTAAACAAAGAATCTCATGGGGTGGACTAGCTAGCCATTTCTAGGAGAAAAAAACTAGTGAGGCTATCAAAGAGCACTTTTATTTGCTACATTTATTTATAGATGTGCATAGAGTATTACAAAAGTACATAGTATGCAAAAAGGCCAAGAGCTTAGTACTTCTATGAGAGCCGTACTTAACTTTTACTAGTTCCAATGGTGGTAAGTTTTGACTTTCTTTTGAGACTTCATCATACAATTAGAGCAAAAGAATCCATTATGGTACTAGTGAATCATTTTTCAATGATGACTCATTTCATTGCTTACTCTAAATTTGATGATTCTAGCCACATTACCGACTTGTTCTTCAAGGAAGTTGTGCATATGCATAGAATACCTAAATCTATTGTATTGGATGAGTACACTAAATTCTTGAGTTCATTTTGGAAGACATTATGGAAGAAGTTGGACACTAAATTACTATTTATAACCTCCTTTAACCCTCAAACCGATGAGCAAACCGAGGTACTGAATCAAACCGTGGGCACATTATTAAGGAGTATAGTGGGCAAGAAACTAATCGATTGGGACATACAATTCCCTTATATTGAGTTTGCCTACAATAGGAGCATGCATAATTCCACTCAAATGACTCCTTTTGACGTAGTATATGCATTTAATCCACTCACCTCGTTGATGTTGATTCCTTTACCCACGAAGGAAATTGTTAATTCTTGTGGAGCACACAAGGCTGAGCAAGTAAAGTCCATGCACGAAATGATTACAAAAATTATTCAAAGGAAGAATAAGACTTATGCCAAGAATGTCCACAGAGGTAAGAAAGAAGTCATCTTCAAAGAAAGAGATTTAGTATGGCTCCATTTGAAAAAGGAAAGATTTGTCAAGCAAAGATTACCAAAACTCCTTCCTAGAGTCAATGGCTTATTCAAGGTGTTAGAAAGAATCAACAACAATGACTATAAACTTGAGTTGTCAGGACAATATAGAGTCTCAGCCACTTTCAATATACAAGATCTATATCCTTACACTGGGGAAGAGGTCCGCTAAAATTTGAGGTCAAATCCTCAAGCACCTGAGGAGAATGATGTGCCAAGAGAAGTGATCACAAAATCACAACCTAGAGGATTATCTAACTTGTTTGCTCATTTTGTAGGGAGTTACATTTCACAGTCAATTGGAGGAAGAACCTAGTACACAAGAAAGAAAGAAGTCATTATACTTTGTGACATGGAAGCATGACACTATGACTAAACTATCCACCTCATGGAGATAATTAATATGACCAAACCAAATGGAATTGTCATGGCTGACCTAAATAGAATTGTAGTCAATTTATTTATTTTATTTTGTAAATCCTTTTTGATGTGCCACAGATCTGCTATTTCTCAAACATTGAATGAATTATTTCTAACATATTTTCTAGCTTTTATTTTGTAGGAAGATCATATGATGAATCCATCAAACACATGAAATCATGTGAACAATGTTTGGTGGATAAGATCTTTGTGAATTATAGATAGAAGACGAAGCTCAAAGGGATGATGAAACACATGTCTAAGGAATATTACACTTTCTAAAAAAAACTACAGTGAAACTGACCTCTAAGAATTAATTGACATATTTGAACAAATTGCCAACATTATTACAACATGTCTGCTTTATAAAAAATGTAGCTAACATCTTAAGGCTTCCAGAATAGACTAGATCAAGATATTTGGATGTTGTTTGCCTGTCAATCAAATCAATTACAGAGAGACTTTTTCTCACAAAAAAAGGCTCAAGCCCAAGGTCAATACAAGTTTCTAAATGATTGATGAATAAAAGGGCTAAAACTTGAAAGGAATAAGGGCTGATGACAATGCAAATTGGAGAGAGAAGGTGGACATCAAGTTGGTGCTCACAAGTGGTTGTTCAACCTCAAGGAAATAACCAATCTTTTCCTTATATTTTTCTTTCCTTATGTTTAAATGTTTTGACCTAATTGTGGAAATATTTAATCCTCATCCTATGGCTTTTATTGGGGAACATTTTGTATCAAAAATTTGAAGTTTTCTTCTGTTTCTTTCGGAGTTCTTTGAGTCTCTTTTCGGTTCCCACACGGTGTGTCACATCTATGAAGAGTATTGAATAATTGTTTCCAATTTATAATTGAATTGAGAGCTCTTATTGCTACTCCTTTTTATATCTTCTTCATAGATAAAAATTCACGAAAAAAAGTAGAAACTCACGTCTCTTTTGGCAAAAGTTGGAAGTATTCTTCAATTAGAATAATCTTAAAGTTGATAAGTGTTTCATATCACTTCCTCGGACCAACAATGCCTCCTGTATCATATCTCATCTTCCATCGCGATTTATACTCTGAAAATTTAAGGGTATTTCGTCACTCTTAGAGCAAGATCCCTTTAAAATTTCAGCGCATTTGGTTTAGCTAACAAAAAGTTACGATTTTAGTAGTTGAGTAATTTTCATACCAAAATCTACTTCATCCGATAATAAATTTTCTATTTTGTTTCAAGCATAACTTTTTGGTTTCAACGCGTTTGCATATGAAATTTTGAGGGGTTCTCATTCATCAATTGAGTAAGCATCTATTAAAATTTTATACCTTTTGGACATGAATTTCGTTACTCGTGCTTGTTAAAGATCAATTATTCTCCGGTGATTATTAGTTGGATATCTGGAGAAAAACTAGTAATCGTGTTTGTAACGCCCCGAGAACCCACAAGTTCCTGGTGCGCTCACTATGTCTACATACCATGACATACAGAAACTTGACGCGAACTCACTTAATTTAATACCACTTTCATTTTCAAATTATATTCGAAATAACATTTGTGAGTATAAAAATTTTCGATTCGATTCGAAAACAACTCACGCCCCGAATAGGGAACACGAAATCCTCAATAAAAAATACGCAGCGAAAAAGATAATTTAAAGTAGCTTTAGGAATAAGACAACAAAACCTGAAATTCTAGGAATAAGACAATATACATTTTGAACTACACAAATTCGGTGCCGCGCGCCCACGTCTCCACTTCGGCGCCCCGCGCGCACCCTTTCGGTGCCGCGCGGGCCAACTCAATATCACCGTGTCACGCGCACGCTTGCAGTGCTGCGTGACCCACGCACCCTGCCTCCATACAGTACGTCCGTACGCACGCCCTCTTCCGACGCCGCATGACCCGTGCGCACCTGCAGGGTCGCGTGCCCCGCGTACCTGCGACCTCGCCGCACTCCCGCACTCATCCACACTTCTCTAGTACCTTAATGTACACACCCCAACCTATTCCACACCTCTCGACTACCAACGTTTCTCCTAAAAATTTGGCAGAGTAACGCCTAAAAATTGGCTATCTCAAAAATTTAAATCATGCACACAGTTCACCATAAAACAAGAAATACATATCCATTAACCATCAAGAAAATCTCCATAGGAAAATAGAAGTTTAATGACAACAAAATCCATCAACTATAAATGAAGAAAATTCACAGTATAGAGCATTACCAAGTTTGTACATGTAAAGTGTACGAGTACGTCACTAAAATCACAGCAATCCATGAACCCCTATACAACTGACACCTATACAACTCGTCTGATCAACTATTTATCGACACAGCAAAAGAAAATACCCACAATAGTCAAG
>JAJTVC010000173.1:0-13011 GCA_022433055.1 Begonia peltatifolia | reverse complement strand
GTTGAGTCAAAATTTTGTGGTTTTTGAGAAATTTAAAGATTTTTATTTAATCTGTGAAGGAAGGGTCGACCTGTGTCTGAAAGTGTCGATTACTCAGTGTACAAACGAGTACGGGTTGTCGACCTATATGTAAAGGGGTCGACCAAACCCCGTAGGTGTCGACCGCTTGGCTCGACCGACTCGGACAGAGAGGAATGTAGTGTCGACCGCTAACAGAAAGTGTCGACCGCTTAGTGTAAAAACGTAGAGGTGTCAACCGCGAGGGTCGACCTGCGAAGACAGAGAGGATTAAGGTCTTGACCGCTAAAGTAAAGTGTCAACCGGTCCGAGAAGTGAGTATAAGGGGATCGACCGTGAGGGTCGACCTGTGCCGGCCTAGACAAATGAAGTGTCGACCAGTGCCATAGAGGTCGACCGAAAATGATTTTTATGTTTCAGAAAACTCGACTTTTATTTAATTTAATTTTCAATAAAAGTCTTTTACTACGACGTTTTCAAACGTTTTCAAAGATGTTTAAGTCGAAAAAACAAAGTTTCAGATTGTTTTTTAAATGAATTTTATCGGAGGTTAGGAGTAAGAGTGCGAATAGCGTACCGGGAACCGCTGTGGGTTTTCAGGTCACTACAGAGATGATATCAGAACAGTGAGTAGTAGTAGCGAGCATACCGAGAACCGTGAGAGTTTTCGGATCGCTACAAATACCCTAAAAAAGTATAATCAGATATGAAATTCTAAATATCACTAACAACAACTAAATGATCAAGAGTACGGTAACCAAAATTGTCATTATCACTACGATTGGGAATGCTTTAATCCATATCATTATCATTTATAATTGTGCCTTCACTTAGACTAGTATTTTCAATAGGATGAAGCATATCGGTTGATGTAAAGAATGTTGGAAGTTGAAGAAAAAAACAAGACATGTAGAGTGTCACGATTGGCCTTTAAGGGTGAAAATGTTATTATATACTAAGATGTTGTCAACCTCATGATTTATGAATCACATTGGGTACATGTCTCTCGAGAATCTTATCATGTTACATTAAAAAGTAAAATATTTTACATCTTACACTAGAGACAATTTAGTCATCGCTAAAATATGCAACAGTCACATTTCTAAAGTAGTTGGAAAATGCAACATTTGTATTTACACAAATAAAGGTTGCAAGCTAGTACTTAAAGATGACAGACATATTTCAAATATTAGATTAAATTGGATATTAGTTAGTGTTATTGATGATGCATGTTACAAGAGTAAAATTGCTTGTAGTAGATAAAAGCTTTACAAAAGGCTTGCTAATTATAGCAAAAGAAATCAAAAAGTTTAGTGTATACGTAATACAATCAACTATGAAGAAAGCATCAGTAAAAGTTCCACAAAATAACTAATCAATTGAGTTATAGCACAAATATCTTGGCATATGAATGATAAAAGACTTTAAATACTATATAAGGAATTGTTTTTCACATCTTAAAACTGAAACTTTGCCAAGTTGTATTCACTAAAATTGTCTTTCAGAAGAATTTGATATCAAGAAAACCATGTGTTAGAAGTCATTTGTGCAGATGTGACGAATATTTAAGATGATGTTCAATACATGGTCACGTTCATGGATGTTCACTAAAGGAAAGTTTAGACTTACGCGCTCAAAAATAAAGATGAGTTGTTTAATGTGTTAGGAGTAGTCTGCCTCACCAAGCCTAACGAGTTAAACTAGTCGAGTCTAACTAGCGGAGTCTAATAAGTTAGCCTAAAAAAATTTCATCTCAAACCTGCTCGCAAGCCACGAGTTAAATGAGCTGAGTCGGATCAACGAGCCTTAACGAGTCGAGTCTAACGAGCCGAGCGTATATAAATATTTTCAACTTATATTAATAATATAAGTTTTTTAAAAGTTTTTATTTTAAATTATAATAACTATTAAAAATTATATGCCAATGATTTTATTCATTTAATTTAAAAAATAGTTATATTAAAGTATATAAAATTGAATGTATTAATAAAAAAATTATTTGAAACTATTCAATAAAAGATATTATATAAATATTCATAAAAAGGGAGAAGGCTCATATGTTACTTGTAATTATCAAATAAATAAAAAATAAAATAAAATTGTCAAATCTCAATTCTCTCATCTCTCACCGTCATTCTACTAAACATAAACCTGTGAAGGATTATTTTCAACAAAATTGTCAATTTCTCCTGCACATTTTCCACCATTTTAACGTCTCGTGATTTTTGTTCTTGCTTTGAGGTTATCCTAGCGTTGAAATTTATGGAGAATGATTGTTTCAGTCTGCACTCTGCAATGCCGCATTTCTTCCTTTGCAATGTCATTTCACCAACTTAGTTCATCTCCATCTTTCTTATTTTCCTTTTCAATCTGGCTCGTAGTGTGTTTCCACTGTATTTGTTTCTCTGGCCACTCAACAGTGGTGATTCCTTATGTGTCGTGTTTTCTTTGTTGTTTTCAGTGTCGTTGATGTGTTGTTTCATTGTAGTGCCTGTGGTCTCTTCTCAGTGTGATCGGGAAGTACTTGCTGGGGGCCAAGGGGGAAGGCAAGCTTGCTCACGAGCCAGGCCCACCGAGCCAACTCGTTTGGGAACTGCTTGACTTGGTTTCTGGTGGGCTCACAAGCCCAGTCATTAAGCTCAGCTCGACCTGCCTCATGGGACGGGCTAGGCTCGACTCGCTATAGTAGCGAGCCGAGCTTTTAAACATCTCTAAGTATATCTATGAATAATTTATATTTAAAGTTTTTATTGTCATTGAAAATATCATTGAAAGTAGATATTTGTAACACCCGGAATTTTCTCGCTAGAACTAATTTTTAGATTTACGCAATTATAATCGGTGTAGTTTTGGTCGAAATTGAGAGCGGAGAATTTCTACCATTAAGTAAAAGATTATTTTGAGACTAATGGAGAAGAGAAAATTTTAAGAATCCAACTGAAATCGAAACGAATAACAGATTTATTAAATGGTTAAGGGTTTATGGCGGTTTAGTAATTAGGTTATTATTATTATTATTATTAAAAAAATAGAAAAGAGAAGCAGGTAGAACCCCCCTCTTTGCGTTTCTTCCTCCCTCACGCAGAAATTCCTCTTTTCTTTTCTCTCTCGGCGATACTCCTCTCCAGCAACGACGATTAGCTGTTTCCTTCATCAATCTTCAATCCACAATAAAGTTTAGTTATTTCTTAGTAGATAATTAGTGTGTTAGTTATTTTGAGTGTTAAAAGTGAAGTTAGAAGGAATATTGGGTAGTTTTGGTGAAAACCTAGGAGGGAGATATGAGAAATTGAAGTTAGAGTTGATTTATCCGTATATTGGTGTTTGAGCTAGAAGTAGTAGTAGATTATGGGATTTTATGGGAAAGATTGAGCATTTGGATATCCCAATGCTCGATTTGTGCAACGATTTCCGTTCGGCCACATTCGGCCAAGCTATAGGTGTTGGATTAGGAATTTAATTATATCGTTAGAAATTAGACGTCCTTAGAAGTCCGCAGAATTTTGATTTGTACAAATTGGACGAGTATTGGATAAGTTATGCAATTTCAAATTTGGTCAGAAATTGTGTAGGATTTTAGGTTTAGTTAGATTAGTTGTTAGAATGTTGTTTCCCCTTAGAGTTTTATGAGTTGTACGAAGAAGAATTAATGAATGTGTGGTTTCATAGGTTCTCCAGTTAGCGAGCCGTATACGGAGTATGAATTGCTATGACGCTAGGTAAGTAGTGTAGTAGTGCAGTAGGTATTTTACCTTCGGGTGTACATCACAGTTTGGTAGGATGCATGCATATTTACCTTGTAATAACCCGGGAATTTCGAATTTTATTTTTAATTTCTGGAATTTTTAGTTTAATCCCGGTCGGAGTTTTGAGAAATATTTCAACGGGAAAGATTTGAATTATAAGACTCGGAGCCTACTTTTGCGATTTTTTTCAGAATTTAAAGTCGGGAAGTCGAGAAAGTTACGAAATTTCGGACGATTGAAGCACGTGAGGGCAATTTGGTAATTTGTATTTATTTTGTAATTTAAAAAAAAAAAATTGTAAAACACCCGAATGGCTTCGCGAGGAAGCCATTCGGTTGTTTCCTCTGTGCACCAGAGAGAGCCGAGAGAGAGAAGACGACCGGGAGCAGGGCGATTGTGTGCTGGAGTCGGAGCTGCGACGGCCGACGAGCGTGAGTGTGAGGTGTGAGTTTCGAGCAGGGGCTGCTATTCCGACGAACCGGAGCCATTCGGTTCCAGCAACTAGAGTTCCCGAAGTGAAAGCCGAGTGTTCGGCCGACGACCCCGACGAGCTGGTTTCTGGCCAATTCTGCCGCCAACGACCAGACGTGTTGCTGGAGTCCTTCTCCCACCCGAGTGCCGGACGCCACCACTTGGTAAGTCCTCTCCCTCTGCTGTCCTGTCCGTATGAACCGAGACTGAGGTTCAGCTCCTCTTCATTTTTTTTCTCTCTTTGAATTTGGCTGCAAATGTGAGGGGATTGAGAGGGTGAGTGTGTAGGTTAGCAAGTGGACAGCAGGAGACCGGTGAGAGGGAGGGAAGCCGAGGGAGAAGGTTGAGCCAAATTCAAACTTTGTGCTTGAATTTCGGATTTTCGGGTTAGGTTGTGCTTAATAGGTGAAATGTGAGTGTTCGGTGCGGAGAACTTGCGAGATTTGCTCGAAGTTGAGATTTCGGCTATTTTTCGTATAAAAACAGCTTCTGTTTTTGGCTGTTTTGGCTAGGCTTAAGTTGATCATTTCAAATTCTGTCTTTGTGGGTTAAAATAGATTGTTAGAAGAACGTGTGGCCACTGGAATGGTTCGATTCCGATTTCCGACGCAAAAGTTATGCGCGTCGGAAGTTTATGCGGGATTTTGGTTTAAGTCAAATTAGTGACCGTTTTTCATGGAAATTCGACGTGTGAGAGTAGCATAGCCATTTTGATGCATATAACTAGTTGGGAGTGAGTTTTTGTTGAAGGGAAGTGAAAATGTGAAGTTTTAATAAAAATGTCAGATTCGGTTATTGGCATTTTTCGCCTATCTGCGGCCTACCAATTTAAAATCCGTCTTAGGATGTTAAACTAGGTTCCTAAGGGAACGTTTAGCCACTTGAATTGCTCGATTCTGTTGGCGGACGCAAAAGTTATGCACATCCGGATGTTGGGCTGGTTTTCAGCCAAACAGAACCAATGAACCGTTTTAGTTGAAATTTCGTGAGTGAAGTTAGAAAAGGTTGTTTTTAGCTAGTTGGTAAATGTTGGGATAAATACTGATGAGATATTGGTTGTGTTTTAGGTTGAGGCTTTCTGTTGGCAAAGTTGTGCATCGAGCGAGCTTAGGACGCCAGGTAAGTAGTGCATGCATGTGTTTTGCCCAAGTGGGCCTACACTGTAGAACTTTAGGGTTTATGTGATTGATTGTGGTGTGCGTGCGTATTGTTTGACATGCATCATGTTTTCAAAAGCGGGAACGAAAATGATTTTTTAGCATGTATTGATGTACGAGGTGAGACGTATGGCGGTGGTACCGCGGATCCCGCTAGTGTGCGGGCCGATGCTTCACCAGTCGCGGATCCTACTCGAGGGGTGGGCCAACGGGGCCGTCATGCGGTGTGAATGTGTTGACGGTGAGGATATGGGCAGTGGTACCGCGGATCCTACTAGTGTGTGGGCCGGTGCAACACCAGTCGCGGATCCTACTCGAGGGGTGGGCCGGCTGGGCTGTCGCGAAACGTGTGTGTGTGGCAACTGTGGCCCTGTGCTGGGGAGGCTGGGACAGGGGCGACGTGTCAGGGTGTAGAGTGGCGCGAGGTACACCCTTACCCTGATGTGGTTGCCGTGTGGTGATGCGTGTGTGTAGCTTGTGGGCCTCGTTGCTGGGGAGTCCGGGACGATGGCGACGTGTCAGGGTGTAGGGTGGCGTGAGGTTCCTCCTTACCCTGGTGCGGCTGCACTACGCGTCACAGATGTGACAACATGAGTGTGAGTATAGAGACTGCATGTGATAGGATTGCATTGTCGGCTTTTACTTTCATATCGCATTACTTACTGAGCGTTAGGCTTATGTTGTGTGTTCTGTGGTGTAGGTGCTTACGATACCTCTGGTGAGCCATGAGTGCCTAGTCTTGAGGCGTAGGATGGTTGGCGGCGTGCGACTGCGGCATCGGATGGCGGACTTTTGTTAGGGCGACCCGACCCGTGGATATGGTAGGTTGTGGCCTGGTCGGTTTGTGGGTTTTCTTTCTTTTGCGGTAATTATGTACGGGGGATAGGATTGGTTGTTGTATATGCGTCAGTGTATAGGTGTATATGGAGTGCGTGTGATTTTGGCGACGTACGCACATATTTTACATGTTAGAGTATGGTGTTGTTCTATATTGTGAACTTTCTTTATTTGTATTGGACGGATTTTCATGTCTTCTTACTGTGATTTGGATTAGGATGATTTCTCTGGATGATGGATAGGCAAATATTGTTGGATTCTGGTGAATTGTGTGCAGGGTTAAATTTTGGGGTAGCCAGTTTTTAGGCGTTACTCTGCCGAAATTTCGGGAGAAGGGTTGAGACTCGAGAGGATACGAAATAGGTCAAGGCGTGTCTAATGAATGCTAGAGAAGTTTAGATGAGCGTGGATGTGCGGCGTGATGGCAGGTGCGCGGGGCATGCGGCCCTGTTGGGTACCCACGGGTCGTGCGACATCTGGTGAGGGTGTGCGCGCGGACGTGCTATACAGTGGCAGGGTGCGTGGAACACGCGGCGCTGTGAGCATGCGCGAAACACAGTAACGTTGAGTAGTATGTGCGGCACCGTGAGAGTGTGCGTGGGGTGTCGAAGGGGAGACGCGAGTTGTTTTCGAATCGAGTCAAAAAAAAAATGAATTGAAAACAAAAAGGGTATTAAACTGAGTGAATTATGTTAAGTGTTAGTGTGTGTGTGTGTAGTGTGTAGATGCACTGTAGCGCACCGGGAACGTGTGGGTTTTCAGGGTGTTACAGTTATGGTATCAGAGCCACAGGGTCGACGTCGTTCAGAGGATTACCTAACACCGCCAGCCGCTGCACGGGAGCACTCCACCAACTGTAAGTGTTTAGATTTGAATTTATTGTATTACTAATGTGAGCTTTATACTTTTGTTAAATGTAGAAAATGTCAGGAGAGGCGAGAGGTAGGGGTAGAGGGCGGTCACGACGAGAGGGGCCTCGTAGAGCTGTTGGCGACATGGATGATACCGTTCAGCAGCTTACCGAGTTGGTCCACCGTCAGTCTCAGCAGTTGGAGAGGTTTATGAGCAGGGATGATCAGGGTCAGTCTAGCGCCCCGGGTTCGTCCGACAGAGGGGGTGACAGACTGCACAGACTTAGACCTCCGACCTTTGACGGATCATCTCCGGATCCTCTCAGTGCTGAGGAGTGGATACGGAATATGGAGAGGATGATGAGCTTTGCCAAGGTAGAGGAGCAGGACAGAGTTTCTAGTGCGGCGTTCTATCTTGCCAAGGACGCGAGCCATTGGTGGGATACTGTGGTGGCCACGAGAGATGTGGGGGCCATGACCTGGGAGGAGTTCAGGTCGGTGTTTTTCAGCAAGTATTTCAGTCATTCAGTCAGGTCGCAGAAGATGGTAGAGTTTGCACAGTTGAAGCAGACCGGCACTGTGGCTGAGTATGTGCGACAGTTCGAGGCCTTGTCGAGGTTTGCAGGACATTTGGTGAGCCTCGATGAGAATAAGGTACATCCGTTCGTGCAGGGCCTGAAGCCGGATATTTATATGGGCATGCGGATTGCGGGGACCCGGGGCACGCCGTACGAGGAGGTGGTGGCGAAGGCCCTTGACATTGAGGAGGCTCGGTCGAAGCTTCCTAGTTATCGGGAGATACCCAGAGAGTAGCCTCGCAGATCATTCAGAGAGTCGCTGCCACAGGCCAGTGGGGAGGTATCCGTGCAGAGGGGCCTGAAGAGGCCTAGTGACAGTTCTAGCAGCCAGGGGAGCACTAAGAGGCCGCAGGGGTCGGGGCAGTTTCCAGTATGCCCGAAATGTCAGAAGAGCCACCCGGGCGAGTGCAGGCCGGGCCCAGTGAGGTGCTATAACTGTGGCGAGGTGGGCCACATGTCCAGAGAGTACCAGAAGCCGCGACAGAACCGCTGCTTCAACTGCAATGAGGTGGGACACTTTGCCAGTAGATGCCCAGTGGCGAGCAGGTCGTCAGCCAGAGTTACACCGAGCGTCTTTGCCCTGTTTGAGCCAGATGATGATGCCCAGCCATCAGTGATAGCAGGTAACATTTTTGTTTCTGGTGTGGCAGCATATACTTTGATTGATACGGGCGCTACACACTCGTTTGTGTCGACGAGTTTTGTGGTTAAGGCCAACTTGGAGTTCAGCCCCGCCGAGCGACACTATGATGTGACCTTGCCATCCGGGGAGCATTTGTATTCAGAACAGGTGGTGCGGGGCAATGCTGTGACAGTAGGGAGGAAGCAGTTATATGCCGAGCTAGTCATTCTCCATATGAGTGGTTATGAGGTGATCTTGGGAATGGACTGGCTGTTCAGACATCATGCGGAGATTGACTGCAGAACCAGAGAGGTTCATTTCCGGCCCCCAGGCAGGGAGAGCTACATATTTAAAGCAGGTAAGGGTCTTGCCAGGATTTCTGCTATACTTTCTCGTCAGGCACCACGGGTGTTGGGCATGGGCTGCCAGGAATTTTTGGCAAGTGTTGAGGATGCGCAGTCACCGGGCGATGCTCGGGTACAGGATATTCTTATTGTGCAGGAGTTCCCGGGAGTGTTCCGTGATGAATTGCCTGGGTTGCCTCCTGATAGGGAGATTGAGTTCGAGATAGATGTTTTCCCAGGTGCCGAGCCGGTGTGCAAGAACCCTTACAGATTGGCACCTACTGAACTTAAGGAGCTGAAGGCTCAATTGGAGGAGCTGACAGATAAAGGATTTATACGCCCTAGTTTTTCACCCTAGGGAGCGCCAGTTCTATTCGTCAAGAAGAAGGATGGATCCCTACGTATGTGTATTGACTACCGGGAGCTGAATAAGTTGACGGTGAAGAACAGGTATCCATTGCCTAGGATTGATGATTTGTTTGATTAGCTACAAGGTGCCCGGGTGTTTTCTAAGATCGACCTGAGGTCCGGCTATCATCAGTTGAAGGTGAAGGAGAAAGATGTACCAAAGACAGCCTTCAGGACAAGGTATAGGCATTTCGAGTTTCTGGTGATGTCTTTCTGGTTGACCAATGCCCCGGCAGCATTCATGGACCTGATGCACAGAGTGTTCAGGGAGTACCTGGACAAGTTCGTGATTGTATCTATCGACGACATTCTGATCTACTCGCAGAGTGAGGAGGAGCACAGGGAGCACCTGAGGATTGTACTGAATATTTTGAGCCAGCATCAGCTATATGCTAAATTCTCAAAGTGCGAGTTTTGGTTGGACAGGATTCATTTCTTGGGGCATGTGATCTCCTATGAGGGTATTTCAGTTGATTCGGGGAAGGTTCAGGCTGCAAGGGAATGGCCGCGGCCGACCAGTGCTAGCGAGATACGCAGTTTTCTGGGGTTGGCTGGATATTATCGGAGATTTATTGAGGGGTTCTCTAAGATTTCGGCCCCCTTGACCCGGCTGACCAGGAAGAATGCAAAGTATGAATGGACTGACCGGTGTGAGGACAGCTTCCAGACATTGAAGCAGAGGCAAACTATGGCTCCTGTACTGACGTTGCCCGTGGAAGGAGAGAAGTTCTGCATTTATTGCGATGCCTCCAGGATCGGTTTGGGGTGTGTTTTGATGCAGAGTGGGAGAGTCATTGCCTATGCTTTTAGGCAGTTGAAGGCTTACAAGCAGAATTATCCCACTCACGACTTGGAGCTGGTGGCGGTTGTATTTGCACTCAAGATTTGGAGGCATTATCTGTATGGGCAGCAGTCCGAGATTTACTCGGACCATCAGAGCTTGAGGTACATTTTCACGCAGAAGGAGCTGAATTTGAGACAGAGAAGATGGCTTGAGCTGGTCAAGGACTACGACTTGGAGATCAGGTACCACCCCGAGAAGGCGAATGTGGTGGCTGATGCCTTGAGTAGGGTGACAGCCTCGACTTCTGCCACGATTACGGTACAGCCTGTTGAGTTAGTGACAGAAATGCAGAGTTTTGGTTTGGAGGTAGTTTCTGATCTGGCAGCCACCCTTTATGCCTTGTCGTTGAGGCCGACTATTATGGACAGGATCAGGCAGACTCAGAAGACTGATTCAGAGTGTAGCAAGCTGAAGGCGAGTATGGAGGCCAGGCCTGATTCTGAGTTAAGCTATTCAGGGGACGAGATTCTGAAATTTTGGGATAGGTGGTACGTCCCGAAGGATGAGGAGCTGAGGAGGGATATATTATCAGAAGCCCATTCATCTTCTTTCTTTGTGCATCCGGGAAGCACTAAGATGTACAGAGATTTGAAGCAACACTATTGGTGGCCTAACATGAAACGAGCAGTGGCTGAGTATGTTGAGGCCTGCGTAGTCTGCCAGCAGGTTAAGGCGGAGCATCAGCGACCGTCCGGTATGCTCCAATCATTGCCGATACTGGAGTGGAAGTGGGAGCGAATCACCATGGATTTTGTGGTGGGACTACCGAGGACTGCCAAGGGCCATGACGCGATTTGGGTGATTGTGGACAGGTTGACGAAATCTTCTCACT
Organism: Begonia peltatifolia; assembly: GCA_022433055.1. Lineage (NCBI taxonomy): Eukaryota > Viridiplantae > Streptophyta > Magnoliopsida > Cucurbitales > Begoniaceae > Begonia > Begonia peltatifolia. The sequence continues at coordinate 2,303 of JAJTVC010000173.1, read as the reverse complement.
TTTTGCCTGTGAGGATGACTTATACGATGGATCAGTTTGCCCAGTTGTATATTCAGGAGATAGTCAGACTTCATGGAATTCCGGTGTCGATTAATTCAGACCGAGACCCCAGGTTTATGTCCAAGTTTTAGAGGATGTCTGCATAAGGCTATGGGCACCAGATTGGATTTCAGTACGGCCTTTCATCCTCAGATCGATGGGCAGTCGAAGCGAACTATACAGGTTCTGGAGGACATGCTCGGGGCTTGTGTGTTGGAGTTTCAGGCGACTTGGAGCAAGTTTTTACCGCTAGTGGAGTTTTCATATAATAACAGTTTTCAGTCTACTATTGGTATGGCACCATACGAGACCCTCTATGGAAGGAAGTGCAGGTCGCCATTATATTGGAATGAGGTTGGGGAGGCTCGATTGATAGGCCCTAAGATTTTGCCGCAGACTGTCGACAAAATTGCTGTGATACGGAAGAGAATTGAAGCGTCCCAGAGTCGACAGAAGAGTTATGCTGATCAGAGACGCCGATTGAAGCGCAAAGTTACGAGAAAGTTACGAAATTTCGGACGATTGAAGCGCGTGAGGGCAATTTGGTAATTTGTATTTTTATTATTTAAAAAAAAAAAATATACAAACCACCCGAATGGCTTCGGGAAGAAGCCATTCGGCTGGTTTTCTGCGAGCAACCGAGAGCGCCGAGAGCTAGCGCGCAGGGGAGAGTGGTCGTGTGCGGAGCTGTGATCGACGGCCGGCGAGTGTGGGTGCAAGGTGCGGGTTGCGAACAGGTGCTGCTGTCCTGACGAACCAAAGCCATTCGGTTTCAGCAGCTCGAATTCCCGAGAGAGCCGAGAGTGAGACGCGGGAGAGGGGAGGAAAATCCTCGAGTTCCGATTCTTCGGCAGACGCGAGTGGGCGTTGGGGAGACTGTCGGGACTGGGTGTTCGACTGTGCATTGCCCTCCATTCGACCGAGGGCACAGTAACGCAACGGTAAGCTTTTTACTTGTTCTGCCGCCCCATTTTTTTGGCTTGGCCGAGCTTAGTGCTCGGCCTGCTTTCGGCATTGATGAAATTGGCCGCAAGTGGTAGGGTAGCGCGAAGGTGATGCTGCGAGTTTAAGGAAAACCGAAGGTGAGCCCTGTCGATTTCCTGTTTCGGCCGAGCTTAGTGCTCGGTCTTCTTGCCTTTGCAGTGAGCTTGGCCGAGAGTTATGGACGAGATGGGGCTAGTTGTGTGTGGAAGTTTGTAAATTGAAGTTTGAAATCAAAAATTTAACCATTTTTGTGCAGGGGCAGTTCGGTTTTTAGCTAATTTGGCCTAGTTTTGGTTAATTGTTTTAAGTTCTGTTCTTGTGGGATGGATTAGGCTGTTCGAGGGACGTATGGATGCTGGAATCGTTCGATTCCGATATCCGACGCAAAAGTTATGCGCGTCGGAAGTTTATGCGAGATTTTGGTTTAAGTCAAATTAGTGACCCTTTTTCGTGGAAATTCGACGTGTGAGAGTAGCATAGCCATTTTGATGCATATAACTAGTTGAGAGTGAGTTTTGGTTGAAGGGAAGTGAAAATGTGAAATTTTAATGAAAATGGCAGATTCGGTTATTGGCGTTTTTCGCCTATCTGCGGCCTACCGATTTTAAATCCGTCTTGGGATGTTAAACTAGGTTCCTAAGGGAACGTTTAGCCACTTGAATTGTTTGATTCCGTTGACGAACGCAAAAGTTATGCGCATCCGAACGTTGAGCTGGTATTCGGCCAAACCAAACCAATGGACCGTTTTAGTTGGAATTTAATGAGTGTAGTTAGATAAAATTATTTTTAGCTAATTGGAAAATGTTGGGAGAAATACTGATGAGAAATTGGTTGTGTTTTAGGTTGAGGCTTCCTGTTGGCGAAGCTGTGTATCGAGCGAGCTTAGGACGCCAGGTAAGTAGTGCATGCATGTGTTTTGCCCAAGTGGGCCTACACTGTAGAACTTTAGTGTTTATGTGATTGATTGCGGTGTGTGTGCGTATTGTGTGACATGCATCATATTTTTTTTAAACGGGAACGAAAATAATTTTTAGCATGCTTTGATGTATGAGGTGAGACGTGTGGTGGTGGTACCGCGGATCCCGCTAGTGTGCGGGCCGGTGCTTCACCAGTCGCGGATCCTACTCGAGGGGTGGGCCGGCTGGGCCGTCATGCGGCGTGAAAGTGTTGACGGTGAGAATATGGGCAGTGGTATCGCGGATCCTACTAGTGTGTGGGCCGGTGCAACACCAGTCGCGGATCCTACTCGAGGGGTGGGCCAGCTGGGCTGTCGCGAAACG
>JAJTVC010000170.1:11667-25000 GCA_022433055.1 Begonia peltatifolia | reverse complement strand
GGAATTCAGTTAGGTAATTTCAGAAGTTCGAATTACGGTAAGTCGCATAGAGTCACTTATTGGGTTGAAACTGAGAACTTAAGAATTTGAATAAATTTGGAACAACAATGTAGTATGATTTACAGCAGGTTCGCAAACAAGAAAATTGATGGACGAAATTATTGTATGAAAGTGAAAAAAATATTCAAAAATGGGTTGAGGTTAGAGGGATAGCTTAAAATGATTCAATTATGAAGCCTTTAAGGATAAGCGGGATAGAGGATTTAGAGGTTAGTAAATTCTGGTCAAGAGAACGTAGATATAGATTTAGAATAGAAGACTTTGAGAAGATAGGTCATACTACGTCGATGAGAAGATTGGCGGAGTTATGAATTTTCGAAGATTAGTCAGAGCGTTAGTTAGAATTTCGATTTATACTGAGTGGGGATTTAGTAGTTGATTCCTTTAAGTTTTATGGAGTTAGTGGAAAGTATAGCTAATGGATATGTGGCTTTATAGGTTCTCCAGTTATCGAGCAGTGTACGAGTGCTAAGGACGCCAGGTAAGTAATGTAGTAGGAGTTTTACCCTCGGGACTACATCACAAAACAGTAGCATGCATTACACGTTTATTTTTTCTTATGTTTTATTGATTGTGCATCATGGTTTTAAATTACGACACGAAATGAAAATGAATTTCTATGTTTTTACGAAGTAAAACAGTAGCATTAGATGAAACGAATGAAACGAAAAGATACGTAAGAAGATAATAAACGTGGGGTTGAGTTACCATGTCCAGTGAGGTGAACCGGTTTACTGAGGTGGACCGCAAGAAGTATTACTCTTCCTACACTTTACATGGTGGCCTTGTCCAGTGAGGTGGACCGGTCGAGTAAGGTGGACTGTGATGTGTGTCAATTTACTAGATCGGGGTTGGCATTGTCCATTGATGTGGACTATGGGGTTACCTCGGTCTAGCACGTAAAGAGGAGCTCAGTAGTAAGAAGATAAAGAAGATGTAAGAAAGAGACGAAAACAAAAGTAAATATAAAACGGTAGAAACTGCATGTGTAGGAGATGTTTGTTTTTAGTATGTATGTATGCATTACTTATTTAACATTAGGCTAATAGTTGATTTCTGTGATGTAAGTGACGACACGAAAGCCGGTGAGTACTCAGAGCGAGTCCGGGACTAGAAGGCTATTGTAGTAGTACGTTTATGAATGATCCAGCCGGCTGTTAGTTCATTTTTGACGTGGTGCTCATAGGTATGGGTTTTTGGTGTAAACGAAATGATTTTACGATGTTTTGAGTTAAATGAGTATATATATGGATTGCAAAATTGAATAGTTGTTTTCTTTATATAAATAATGATTTTGAGTTGATGGAAAAGTATGCGTCGGGTTATTTTTAGTGTTGAGTTGAAATAGATTGTTATTTGCGAACTTTTTAAGGTTTTTATTAAGGTTCTGATGAGCAAGTGTCGACCGAAGTACATAGTTGTCGAGCAGTCAGTGTAAATGGGAAGGTGAGTCTCGACCGGGGGATTCGACCGATGCGGGCATAGAGAAATGAGATGTCGACTTGTGACGGTGGCTGTTGACCGGTCAGTGTAAAATCAGTGAAAGTGTCAACCACGAGAGTCGACCTGCGCGGATAGAAAGAATCAATCTGTTGACCTTCGACAGTAGGTGTCGACCCTTCTCTGAAATGAGTGTAGAAGTGTCGGTGTCCCCGGTGTTGACCGATGAAAAGACCTGAGAGAAATATAGTGTCGACCGGCGTTTGTCAGTGTCGACCGATAGAAACCCGAGACAATTCAAGTGTTGACCGCTACTTACAGTTGTCAACCGATGTCTTTGTTTTATGTTTTGTAAAATGATGTTTTATTTACACTGATTTTAATCGAGTTTTCCACTGCGAAACCGTGTAAAATATTTTCAGAAACGTCGTTTAAGTCGAGTAACAAAAGTTTTAAATTTTTACTCCAATTTTTCAAGCTTAGTGAGTGAGTGGTAGAAGTGTGCGAACCGGGAATGGTGAAGGGTTTCCGAGGCGTTACAGTATGAGATATCACTCAGGAGAATGCAGACTAAATTCGGGGAAGTGCTACAACTGTAACGAAGCTGGACATTTGGCTAGGGATTGCCCGAATCCCAGAGTAATTCAGTGCTTCAACTGTAATGAAGTGGGCCACGTCAGCAAGGATTGCCCAACTCTAAAGAAGGGTCCGACGCGTTCAACAACGAGAGTATTTGCCATGATCGAGTCGGGCGAGTATGACCAGCCACATGTAGTGTCAGTTACTATATTGGTAAGCTCTGTACCTGCATATACTTTGATTGATTCTGGTGCGACGCACTCGTTTGTTGCAACTGCATTCGTGGTTTAGTTGGATGTATAGCCTGTGTCAACGGGTTATAGTTACGAGGCAATGTTACCTTCTCGTGGGCATATGCATTTAAATCAAGTGGTGCGAGATAGCGTAGTGTCAGTGGCAAGTAAGAATTTATCGGCCGATCTCATTATTATGGGTATATCGGGGTACGATAGGATTTTAGGAATGGATTGCATGTTCAATCACTACGCTACAATTGACTGTAGGGAGTGCACGGTGAGTTTTCAACCACCAGATGGTGAGAAGCATACCTTTTAGGCCACGAATAATGCCCGAAAGATATCTGTCATGGCGCCTGTCAGTGCTCGTCAAGTTTTAAATGGTAAGTCTTTCAGTTTTCTCGCCAGTCTTATGGATATGCAAATTCTAAAGAATTCAACGCCGCAGGATGTTTTAATTGTTCAAGATTTCCTTAAAGTTTTCTTAGATAATTTACCGGTTTACCTCCAGATCGGTAGATAAAATTTGCTATAGATGTGTATCCGAGAGCTGAGCTGGTGTCGAAAAATCCTTACACACTAGCGTTAACGGAGCTGAATGAGTTGAATAAGCAATTAGAATAATTGATGGAGAAAAAATTTATACGTCCCAACTTCTCGCCGTGGGGCGCGCCGATCATTTTTGTTAAGAAAAATGACAGGTCGTTACGAATGTGCATCGACTACAGTGAGTTCAACAAGCTGACGATTAATAATAAGTATCCCCTACCAAGAATAGACGATTTGTTTGATCAACTCCATGGTGCACGCGTGTTTTCAAAGATTGACCTAAGATCAGGTTATTATCAGTTGAAGGTCAGGCCAGAACACATTCGGAAGATAGCTTTTTGAACACGGTATGGACATTATGAGTTTCTAGTGATGTCATTTGAACTGACGAATACTCCCGCCGTCTTTATGGACCTGATTAACAGAGTGTTTCATGATTATCTTGATAAATTCATCATCGTGTTTATCGACGATATTTTGGTGTACTCTCAGAGCGAGAACGAGCATAAGGAGCACTTAATATTGGTGTTGGAAACTCTGAAGCGACACCAATTTTATGCAAAGTTTTCAAAGTGCAAATTTTGGCTGGATAAGATTCATTTTTTAGGACATGTCATCTCAAGCGATGACATATCAGTTGATCCAGCAAAAATTCAGGCAGTTAAAGAGTGGCCACAGCCAAAGAATGTCACAGAGATAAGGAGTTTCCTCAGGCTACCGGGTTATTACAGGAGGTTTATTGAAGGATTTTCGAGGATTGTAGCGCCTCTGACCCGTTAGACGAGGAAAAGTGTGAAATATCTGTGCTTCGAGTATTGTGAGCACAGTTTCCAGACATTAAAGCAGAGATTGACTACTGCTCCAATTTTGACACTCCCTACGGAGGATGGAAGATTTAGTGTTTATTGTGATACTTCCAAGATAGGTATCGGATGCATCCTAATGCAGGAAGGGAAGGTGATAGCATACGCTTATAGGCAACTGAAGAATTACGAGCAGAATTATCCGACACACGACCTAGAGTTAGCCGTGGTAGTATTTGCACTAAAAATGTGGAGATATTATCTGTATGGACACCCGTGTGAAGTATATTCGGATCATAAGAGTTTGAAGTATATCTTTTCTCAGAAGGAGTTGAATATGAGGCAGCGGTAGTGGTTAGAATTCGTGAAGTACTACGATGTTCAGATTCAATAACACCCCAACAAGGCAAACGCGGTGGCTGATGCATTGAGTAGGGTGACGCCATCCACCTCGGCAATGAATACAGTTAGAACACTGACCTTGGATGCAGAATTTCAGAAGTTCAACTTGAAGGTGCTGTCGAGTGTCTCGGCCATGTTATCAGCTATGTCCTTACAACATACGATTCTAGAGAATATTAAGCAGGCCCAGAAGAACAACACTGAATGCGAAGAGATCAAGTCAAGCATGGCTTCCAACGACAGGTCGGAGTTCAGTTATTCGGACAACGGAATTCTTAAGTTTCGAAACAGATGCTTCATTCCGAATAATGAAAAACTACAGAGGGCAATACTGGTGGAAGCCCACTCTTCGAGATTTTCTGTACATCCAGGCAGTACCAAGACGTACAGAAATCTTACTCAGCATTATTGGTGGCCCGATTTGAAGAAGATTGTGGCAAAGTATGTGGAGGCGTGCTTAGTTTGTCAGTAGATTAAAGCTGAACACCAGAGGCCAGCAGTAAAGCTACAACTATTGTCTGTTCTCGAATGGAAGTGACAGCAGATATTAATGGATTTTTGATGTGCCCCAGAGGGCCATCACTCGATCACAAACCAAGGCACGAGCTTTATCAAACCTGTTCACTAACAATTTCAATTTTTTTGCAGAAATTACGGGTGTCAAATGCCTATTCGAGGATTTGGAATGGGACCCGAGCACAAATGACAAAGATCAACCCTTGCACTTGCTATCGTGGGAGCTAAAGCTGAAAGCACATGAAGAAGGGATTTGTTTCCATTGGAATTAATTTGTAGTTGAATTTTATTCGGCAAACATTCGCCCTTATGTTTTTGTTGGCAAACATTCGCCTTCCTGTAATGTTTTATAGTTGCATGCATCCTTAGCCATTAATGTTAGATGTATGTTAAGTTAAATGGTAGTTAGAAGCAACAATTGGGCCGGAGTTTAGCAGCACATTGATGAAACAAATGGGCCAAATCTTAATGAGTGGTCTGGTGTGCAAGTGGACCAAGAATGGCCAAGCCCAAGCCCTGTCTAACGTTCAGCCACCCTAGTTCTATAAATACATGGTTATTTGTGTGTGTAAAGGTTGTTGAATCTATGAGAATAGCCTCTTTTGTGTTCAGCCGAAGTAGCTTGAAGCTTGGTGAACGGTAAGACTCGGTTCGCTCAAGAACCGAGAATGAGTGCATCTCCTTGAGCTTTCAATCCCGAGGTTGCTTGAATAGCCATTGTTGCACTCGTATTCCCTCTCTTTTCTAGAGAATGATACACGAAAAGAGTGGCCAGGAACCGGTTTCGTTTGCTGCCGTCTTCTTTCGGAAGATTGTTATGCCAAGAGCCTAAAAGGGTTGCTCATCAGACAGCATTCGGTTTTCTGCTCATTTTGTTTTTTTTTCGTTTCATTTGTGGGTGAAACACGACTCATTCGAGGTGGAATCGTGTCATGTGGTATTAGAGCCATGGATAGCTTCCCCTGAATGTCACCAAACGAGTAGCTTGATCCTTGTTACGCATTTTGTTTGCTGTAAACATTTTCATTTATTCTCTGGTTCGTTGGTTTTTGAAACAAAGCAGAAACCAGTTCTGTTATTTTTGTGTCTAACATATAAGCATCTGTTTAAGCTTGAACACTACCTTTGATATGTTATTATTGGACAAAAATTTAAAACTGGAAACTTGAAACCATTTATTCTTAAAGCTTGGAACTTATGTTTGATCTGTTAGATGTTCATATTCGTATTTGAGTTTTTCTGCACAAGTTGTACTCAACTGATTGGCTGTTGTTTGATGGGAGGTGCAGGTAAAAACTGAGCACACCTTACAGCTTAGCTGTTGTTTGAGGCTAGCTATAGGCGGTAGGTGCAGGTGGTAGGTGTTTGTTGCGGGACCACTGGTATTGTACGTTTGTGTTGTTATGCATGTGGTGTGATATGTAGCAGCTAATGTTATTACCTTATTCGGAAAAACTATTCTGTTGTTGCTCTTTACTTGGTGATTTAATTCTGTTTTTGTGCTGATATTGTTGTCTGCTGCATCATTCCATGCCTGCTAACATGTTAACATAACCACTTTGGCAGAACAACATGTTAATCTCTATTTTGCTTACCTAATCGGATACTTATATGATCTGCGCACACACCCTATAATTACTGTGATTATGTTATTGTATCATTACCATGTAATTTTAATGTTAAATGAGTTGATGCGTGATATGCGCACTAAATGAAATACATTGTAATCGGAATTTGTTAATGTCCAAACTTTATGCCGAGTTTACTAGTTGTTCTGGTAGATTTGACCACTTGAACTTAAAAAGGTCATAACTTTTGCTACAAACGTCAGATTTTTGCCCGTAAAATATCGAATCGAAGCTCTCTCAGAGCTCTACGACTATTTCACATGCTCTTCCTAGGACAACCACGTTCCATCCTCAAAAGGGCTGTTTAAACCTTCAAATTTGCATTCGAAGTTTTAGGCACCCGAGATCCACTACTTTTTCCCCTCTTTCCTAACACTTATAGCCAATCGAGCGTAAGAACACGTCTCCCCTACAACCTTAGGAAGTCACATGAAGACTAGAAGTGGACTCAACCGAGATTTAAACCCCGATACTATGACTCAAGAACCGAACCCGGGTAAAAACATGCCCCAACCCGAGACTCCTGCCCACCAAGAGGGAGAGTCTAGCCTTCAAGGACAATTAAATGGCCTTAATGGAGAAGTTAGTAATCTAGGCCAACAACTCAAATACTTAACCCTTGGTATGAAATTCATAATGGATAACCTCAATAAGATTAACTACAGAGAGCCCTCGCGAGATCACCTCCCTAGGATGAGACCTGATAACTCTAGTAGACATGAATACCTTACCATGAGATTCCCCGACAAGGATCCTTCCCCGAGGAGTGAGATGCCACCTAACCCAAGAAGGAGGTTCCAATACTTTGACTATCATGATGAGGATGAGGATGAGTGGACCCTAGACGAAGAAGAGAATTATCGGTTTATCCGTCGCAAGGACTTAGACGATCTTAGAAACATTAAGTTGCATGTTCCGTCATTCAATAGCGCATGCGATGGTAACACCTTTCTAAATTGAATAGATAAAGTGGAGAAAGTCTTTAACTACTATGAATATTCAGATAAGGTTAAAGTCCAACTAGTTTCGGTCGAGCTCATGGGATATGCAGCCCTCTGATGGACCAACATTAAATCCCAAAGACAAAAGATAGAAGACGACCCTGTCACCACTTGGAGAGTAATGAAGTCCTTAATGACCAAGAGATTCATACCTAGCCAATATCGACAATAGTTATTCTTACAAATCCAAAACCTGAGACAAGGAGGTCGATCTGTTGAAAAGTACCTTACTGCGTTTGAGACCCTTAGAATTCGTGGAGATATGGACGAACCTGAAAAGCAAGTGCTTGCACGATTTATTCGAGGATTGCACCAAGATATAGGAGACATTGTTTAGCTGCATCCTCTAGAATCCCTTGATGCGGTAGTACAAATGGCTATGAAGGTAAAGCGCCAACTTAGTAGAAAGAGAAAAGCTAGTTTCTCCCAGAAATTTCTGCTTAATACTACTCCTAAGATCACCCCTACGCAACCCGAACCAAACAAAACTTTCACCAAAGCTGAGGGAAAGAAACCGTTTCCACGTAGTTGGCCACCTAAAGAATCAAGCAATAAAACCCTAGTAGACAGTGCCAATCCCCCTAGATCACGAGACCTTAAATGCTTTAAGTGTCGTGGTTTAGGTCATTTCATGGCTCAGTGCCCTAATAGACGAGTCATGATCTTCCAGGAGGACACTGAAGAGTTTACGAGCGAAGACGAGGGAGAAAGTATAAAAGAAGATGAGGAGGACAGTGACTCCCAAGAGCAAGTTTTTCACGCCCCTGAAGGACCCATGCTTATGGTCAGAAGACGTGTTCTCGTAACTAAGAATTCTAGAGAATACTGTCAGCGTGATAACATCTTCCATAGTAGGTGTTTCATCAAGGAGAAGTTATGTTAACTGATTATAGACGGAGGTAGTTGTGCTAATATGGCCTCTACAAAGTTAGTGACCAAGTTAGGCCTAGAGACCAACACTCACCCCACCCCTACAAGCTACGTTGGCTAGATGATGGGGATGATGTCAAGGTTAACAAGTAAGTGAAAGTTGAATTTGCCCATTGGAAGTACAAGGACACGATCTTCTGCGATGTTGTGTCTATAAGTGCAAGTCATTTACTCCTAGACCGACCCTGGCAGTTTGACCGAAGGGTAAATCACGATTGCTACACTAACTACTATTCCTTTAAATTTGAAGGAAATACCTTTAAGTTTACTCCCATGACCCCCGAACAAATATTTAAAGATGACGCTGCAAGAAAGGAAGCCAAGGATAAGGCTACTTTACTCATGACTAAGAAGGAGATAGAAACATCCGTGCGTAGAGGAGATCCCCTAATTTTGGTACTTTTTTTAGATAGAGTTATGGAGGTACGAGTTATTACTCAACCCATTAGATCTTTACTTAATCAATTCCAAGATGTGTTCCCAGAAGACTGACCTTAAGGTCTACCACCATTGCGTGGCATTGAATACCAAATTGATCTCCTACTTAAAGCCATACTGCCTAATAGACCAGCATACCGAATGAACCCTGAAAAAAACAAGAAACTGCAGTACCAAGTACAAGAACTCTTGGATAAAGGTTACATAAGAGAGTTCATGAGCCCCTGTGCAGTACCCTCTTTATTAGTTACCAAGAAAGACGGCACCATGAGTATGTGTATCGATATCCGAGCCGTGAACCAAATTACTGTCAAGTATAGATTTTCCATCACCAGGCTCGAGGACATGTTGGATGAGCTTAGTGGAGCCTCCATTTTCTCTAAAATAGCTCTTAAGAGCGGCTACCATCAGATCAGGATGAGGGAAGGCGATGAATGGAAGACAGCCTTTAAGACAAAATATGAATTATTCGAATGGATGGTATTGCCTTTTGTTTTATCTAACACACAAAGTACGTTCATGATACTCATGCACCATGTGATTAAAGAGTACTTAGGAAAATTTATCGTGTTATATTTCGATTACATCTTATTATATAGCGTGGATCTCCCTCAACACCTCTCCCACCTTTACTCACTTTTCCAGACCCTTAGAAATGCTAAACTATTTGATAACTTAGGAAAGTGCTCTTTCACACAGGACAAGGTGTACTTTCTAGGATTTGTCATCTCAAAATATGGGATGGAAGCAGACGATGAAAAGATAAACGCCATCAAGGATTGGCCTATACCGAATTCTATCACAGAAATACGCAGCTTTAACAGGTTAGCCTCATTTTATAGAAGATTCATTAAAAACTTCAGTTCGATAGTTGTTCTGTTTATCGATTGCACTAAGAAAGGGAAAGAGTTCTCTTGGACCCCAACGTGTCAAAAGAGCTTTGAACTCATCAAAGACAGATTATGTCATTCCCCTGTACTTGTCATCCAGGATTTCAACAAGGTCTTTGAGATCAAAAGCGATGCATCTGGAGTCGCCATAGGAGTAGTGCTGATGCAGATGGCAAACTCGTGGCATACTTTAGCGAAAAGTTGAAAGGACCTGTACTAAATTATTCCACCTACGACAAAGAATTCTACGCAGTTATACATGTTTTAAGACATATCAAGAGTCAGCAGAAGCTGAACAAGAGACATGCCAAGTGGGTGGAGTTTTTACAAAGGTTTCCATACACCCTTAAGTATTTGAAACGAGAGAATAATGTCGTGGCCGATGCACTATTTAGAAAGCGCATTCTACTCACCGAATTAGGGGTTAGGTTTTTTAGCTTTGAATGGATTAAAGAAATCTATGAAACGGACCCCGATTTTGGACCTTATTACATCAAGTGTATGGACAGGGCTGAAGGCGAATATTAGCTTATGGATGCCTATTTACTTAAAGCGGGAAAGTTGTCCATTCCCCAAAGAAGCTTAAGACGATGCCTAGTAAAAGAAGTTTATTGCGGAGGCCTAGCAAGTCACTTCGGAGAGAAAAAGACCCCATAATCGCTTAAGTAACACTTCTATTAGCCTCGCATGATGAAAGATGTGCATCGCATGATGGAGACATGCGTGATTTGCAAGAAGGCTAAAAGTAAAGTTTTACGTCAAGGTTTATACATGCTCTTACCCGTCACATCACACCCTTAGGTAGAGGTTAGTATGGATTTCATTTTAGGACTGCCATGGACCGCCCGGAATAAAGACTCTATAATGGTGGTCGTGGATCGATTCTCCAAGATGACACATTTCCTTCCTTTTGTCGCGACCGATGACTCTATCTTAATAGCTAACCTATATTTTAAAGAGATCGTTCGCCTACATGGTATACTGCGTTCTATCGTATCGGACAGAGAAACTAAATTTATGAATGCCTTTTGGACCACTTTGTGGAAAAGGTTGGGGACTAGGTTGTGTTTCAGCACATCCTTTCATCACCAAACCGATGGTCAAACGGAAGTCATGAACAGGACCCTAGGTACCTTTTTACACGCTGTTGTAGGTAAGAAACTGTCTAATTGGGATATAGTACTCCCAGGCTTGGAGTTTGCCTGCAACTTCACCATTCATTCCACTACTCAGCAATCGCCCTTTAAGGTTGCCTATGGGTTTAATACATATACACCATTAGATCTTGTTGCATTACCTTTAACAAACTTAGCTAATCCATCAAGAGCGGACAAGGCTGAACGAATTAAGAAATTGCATGAGACTGTACGCAAAGCCATCGAGAAGAGCAACGACAAGGTTGCCAAACACGCTAATAAAGGACAACGAGAAGTTATCTTTAATGAAAGAGACTTAGTTTGGTTGCACCTAAAGAAAGAAAGGTTCCCCGCTAAAAGGAAATCCAAGTTGATGCATAGAGTAGAATGATCATTCAAGGTATTAGAAACAATCAACAATAACGCCTATAAGATAGAGCTACCCGGGGACTACCTTTAATGTCCAAAATCTCTCGCCATACAAAGAATACGATGATGACATCAAAGCGACCCATTAATAGATTTGAGGTCAAATCCTCAATCATCTAGGGAGGATGATGTGCCCTATAGGGCCATCACTCGATCACAAACCAAGGCACGAGCTTTATCAAACCTGTTCACTAACAAGTTCAATTCTTTTGCAAGAATTACGGGTGTCGAATACCTATTCGCGGATTTGGAATGAGATCCGAGCACAAAAGACAAAGATCAACCCTTGCATTTGCTATTGTGGGAGCTAAAGGTGGAAGCACATGAAGAAGGGATTTGTCTCCCTCGGAATTAATTTGTAATTGAATTTTATTTGGCAAACATTCGCCCTTATGTTTTTGTTTGCAAACATTCACCTTCCTATAATGTTTTATAGTTGCATGCATCCTTAGTCATTATAATTAGATGTATGTTAAGTTAGATAATGGTTACAAGCAACAATTGCGCCGGAGTTTAGCAGCACATTGATGCAACAAATGGGCCAAAGTTTGAAGAGTGATCTGGTGTGTAAGTGGACCAAGAATGGCCAACCATGTGGCCCGTTTCGAAGCTCAAGCCCAGTCTAACCTTCAGCCACCCTAGGTCTATAAATACATGGTTATTAGTGTGTGTAAAGGTTGTTGAATCTATGAGAATAGCCCTTTTTGTGTTTAGCCGAAGTAGCTTGAAGCTTGGTGAACGGAAGGCTTTGTTCGGTCAAGAACCGAAAAGGAGTGCATCTCTTTGAGCTTTCAAGCCCGAGATTGCTTGAATAGCCGTCGTTGAACTCGTCTTCCCTCTTTTTTCCAGAGAAGGATACACAAATAGAGTGGCCAGAAACCGGTTCCGTTTGTTGCCATATTCCTTCGGAAGATCGTTATGCCGAGAGCCTAAAAGGGTTGCTCATCGAACAGCATTCGATTTTCTGCTCATTTTGTTTTTTTTTTTCGTTTCGTTTGTGGGTGAAACACGACTCATTCGAGGTGGAATCGTGTCAATTTTGTTGTTAGGTTGTCTCAGTCAACAAAAGGTTATGATGGCATATGGGTGATTGTGGATCGATTAACCAAGTCAGCCCATTTCCTACCAGTGAAAATGACGTACTCTATGAACCAGTTCACCGAGCTGTATGTTCAGGAGGTCCTACGGTTGCACGGAGTTCCAACTTCGATCGTATCAGATAGAGACCCGAGATTTACGTCAAAATTCTGGAAGAGTCTGCACAAGGCTATGGGTACGCAGCTCAATTTTAGTACGGCATTTCATCCTCATATGGATGGTCAATCTGAGAGTATCATTCAGACGCTGCAGGATATGATTCGATCTTGTTTACTGTAGTTCCAAGGATCATAGAGCAAATATCTGCCGTTAGTAAAATTTTCTTATAATAACAGTTTATAGGCCACGATAGGTATGGCTCCATACGAGGCCCTTTAAGAGAGAAAGTGCAGGTCCCCGCTTTATTGGGATGAAGTTGGCGAGGTGAGTTTAGTGGGTGCAGATATTTTGCAGCAGACGGTAGAGAAACTTGCATTCATTCAGCAGCGTATCTTAACAGCTCAGAGCTGACAGAAGAGTTATGCAGATCGTTGGAAAAGAGAACTAGAATTTGATGTGGGTGATGAAGTCTTTCTGAGGGTTTCGTCATTTAAAGTAGTGATGAGATTCAGGAAAATAGGCAAATTGAACCCAAGATTTGTTGGACCATTTCCTATTACGAAAAGAATAGGGACGACAGCTTACCAGCTGTAGCTACCAGCCTACATGGTTGAGATTCACAATGTATTACACGTGTCTATGTTGAAAAAATGTATGCGAGATCCTTTGCATATTATGATGCAGCAGTACATAGAGGTTCAACCTACATTGATGTATGAAGAGAAACTAGTGGAGATTTTAGATTATGTAGTGAAGACTCTACGCAACAAGTAGATTGCACTGATAAAAGTTTTATGGTGCAACCACATCGTAGAAGAGGCAACTTGGGAGCGGCAGCAGCACATAATGAGCCGATACCTATAACTGTTCAGGTAACAAAATTTTGAGGACAACTTTAAGGTGGGTGAAATGTAACACCTGAAAAATTTCAGTTAATTCAGTTTTTCGGGATTTCGTATCCGTCAACGGCGACATTCGAGTCGGAATCGAGGGCAAAAAGTTTGTAACGTTAGGTAAAGGATTATTTCAGTAATAATGGTGAAGGAGAAATTTTAAAATTTTATCCGAACACTGACCGTATAGTATATTTATCAAAATA
>JAJTVC010000170.1:0-11267 GCA_022433055.1 Begonia peltatifolia | reverse complement strand
CCGAGTTATTCTCCCCTCCCACGGGAAAACAGCAGTGACTACTCCTTTCGTTCTCTTCCGTTTTTCAAATAATCGGTAAGTTTCGGGTAGCTTTAGTAGATAGTTAATGTTTTAGCTGTTATGGTTGTTCATATTTGAGTTAGTAAGGGTATTAGGTAGTTTTGGTGATGACCTAGGAGGAAAATTCGTGAATTGAAAGTTAGAGTTGATTGTTATCCATGAATTAGTATTTAAACTAGTAGTGTTGGTAGAATATAAGTTTTATGAATGATGTTGAGCCTTTGGATAACCAGAACGTAGGTTTACGTAACGGTTCTGCTCGGCCGGATTCAGCCGATTTGTGTAGGTCAGATTAAGAAGTGCATTGGACAATTGGGAATTAAGCGTACTGAGGAGTTCGTGGCATTTTGAATCGTCCGAATAGTATGAGTATTGTATAAGTTAGTCAATTCCGAAATTGGTCGGAATTTGTGTAGAATGTTGGGAGTTTAGTTAAATGGGTTGATAGAGGTTGTTTTCTTAAAATTTGTGGATTTCATAGACTGTAAAGCTGATAGTTATGTAATTCATAGGTTTCCTAGTAAACAAGCAAAATACGAGGTTCATATACAATTGCTAAGGACGCTAGGTAAGTAATGTAGTAGAAGTTTATTTTCGGGCCTACATCATAGTTCAGTAGAATGCATTACACGTTTACTTTATGTTATGATTTTATGATTGTGCATCATTGTTTTAAAGTAGGAAACGAGACGAAAATGAATTTTCATGTTTTTACGAAGTAAAACAGTAAGATTTGATGAGACGAACGAAATGAAAAGTTACGTAAAAAGATAAGAAAGGTGAGGTTGAGTGGTCATGTCCTCAGAGGTGAATCACGAGGTGTATCACTCTTCATCCGCTTTACGTGGTGGTCTTGTCCCCAAAGGTGTACTGCGAGATATATCACTTTACTAGATTAAGGTTGGTCTTGTCCCTAAAGGTGGACCACGAGATGTGTCAACTTGATCTAGCACGTAAAGAAGAACGTAGTACTAAAAAGATAAAGAAGATGCAAGAAAGAGACGAAAACGAAAGTAGAGACGAAACAGTAGAAAATGCATGTGTTAGTAGGTGTTTGATTTTAGTATGGTGTTTTATGCATTACTTATTTAGCAATAGGCTAATAGTTTATTTCTGTGATATAGGTGACGACGACATGCTGGTGAGTACTCCGAGCACGCCAAGGACTAGGAGACGGTTGGAGCAGTACGCACGTAAACGATCTGGCCTGCTGTTAAGGTGTTTTGACTATGTTGGGTATAGGTATAGGTTTTTGGTGTAAGCGAAATGATTTTACGATGTTTTGAGTTAAATGAGTGTATAGATGGATTGCAAACCTGAGTAATCGTTTTTCTCATGTAAATAATGATTTTGAGTTGATGAAAAAGTGTGTGTTGGTTTATTTTTAGTGTTTAGTTAAATTAGATTGGTTTTTATGAAGTTTTTAAGGTTTTTAAACTGAGTTCTGGTAATGAAGTGTCGACCGATAGATATATTGATCGACCAAACCCTACAATTGTCGACCGCAAGAGTCGACTTACACGGGGAGAACCGAAGTAAGTGTCGACCTATGATTGTAAGTGTCAACCGGTTAGTGTAAATCTGCTAGAGTGTCGGCCGCTGGAAAACAGAGAAAACAAAGGTGTCGATCTATGAAAGCAGTTGTTGACCGCTCTCTAGGAGTAGTTAAAAAGTGTTAACTGGTGTTCTCAGTGTCGACCAACGAAAAGACCCAAGACGATCGTAGCGTCGACCGACGAAAAGACCCGAGAAGATCGTAGTGTCGACCGGTATTCTCAGTGTCGACCAACAAAAAGACCCGAGAGTAACGTAGTGTCGACCGGTGTTTGCCAATGTTGACCGCTTAAAAACTCGAGACAACCCAAGTGTCGATCGACGTTTACAGGTGTCGACCGATTACTCTGTATTATGTTTTGAAAAATAAAATTTTATTTAAAATAATTTTAATCGAGTTTTCCGCTGCGATGCGGTGTAAAATATTTTTAAAAATGTCGTTTTAAGTCGAGAAACAAAAGTTTTAAATTGTTACTCAAATTTTTCGATTATAGTGAGTGAGTAATAGATGTGTACGAACCGAGAACGAGCAGGTTCTTCGGGCGTTACAGTTATTACATGTGTTAGATTTTTTTACTGGACTAAAAACTCATTATGTGGATAATTTATATTTTCAAATATCAAGAACGTTCACCGAGAGAGAAAACATAGGGCAATATAAAGTTTGCGAAGAGCCGTAGATGAACCATCAAGGTAAATGGTATTTTTGTTTGGTATGTTTGGATTTTCTTTGTATAAATTTTTTTGAAAGTTTATATGTAGTGATCAACTTTTATAGTAGCTTCCATGTTAGAACTCTGATTTTTGTATAAATTTTCATTGTATAAAATATATGTTGTTTTTTCATGCAAGGGATGTTTACATTTTAAATGCTTTTATAAAAAAAATATATTATATAATAATAATTATTTTAAACGCAGTATCCTAATTTAGGATATCAAGTTGAATAAATATGTTTCATTAACTCATAACGATCAATGCATGTACGAAATGAGTACCAATAAGAGCATTCATTCGACGTTCGACTTCTTTACAGTTTGAGAATCCTCTAGCCCGTCAGGATCCGGTTGGTGGAATCGTGTCCTGACAGGCATGCTCACACATTTTCTTAATTTTAATGTTTAGTGCAAAACTTTACCCCTATTACGTTTAGTATACTCACACCAAAAGACTTTCCTCTCTTACGTGGTAGATGTGGAATTGGAACGACTGATTGAGGTTTGAGCTTGGTGATATTTTAAGGTGCTTGGTCACCATTGATGAAAGGTTGAGCTTACAAAGTATTTGAGTTATAAAATTTAATGGAAATTGACTGCTGTGGATTGGTGTTCTATTTTTAGAAGTTTCCACCGTTGTTTAATGTGCTAAATCTCACTTTGAAAATTGTGGATGAGAATAAGAGAAGAAATGATTCAGAACCGTCTGTTGAGTGTAAGATGACAATTAAGAACCAAAAGCATGCTTATGTAGATAGAGATCTTGATTTCTATGACTGGTATCGTTAAGACGTGTTAATAGTATAATTTTTTTAAATTTATGGGTTATGTTTTCTTAAACATTAGTTTAGAATTTCTTTTCTATTTATACTATTTTGTGTTTCTTCCTGACTAGTGGAAAGAAATTAGTTTTCACACTCGTCTTTGTGGTAGACACGTTTAATGTTGGGAGTGAGACTTTGTTACACAACTTCATTGTCTAAATGTTATTAGTAATGGCAACTTGTTGCCTACAAAGTTGATACTTCGCTTTATTAACCACTAAAATGTGAAAGTGGGAATGTATTTGCTAGGTGAGTATTAAGATTGCATTGATTGTTATGCAAAGAGTATGACTTTGTTGATTGTTAGTCCGACTCATTTGACCGAAAGTTAGAATTGGAGAAATTATGCTAGTGATTTTCTTAGTAGCAGTGACTACGTGACAATCATTTCATCACGGGGAGCACTATTAATGTTATAATCTTTTATTGAGCTTAATAGTTTGCTTCTGTTATTTATTTAATCACAAGATGTTACTTTAATTGGCGATTAAAAATAAGCATTTGGAATCAATTAATGAGGAGTTTTTTGATCAATTGGGTTAACGGAGTGTTTTCCATAATTGATTTAAATTTAGACCATTGTTAGGTAAAGTACCTGTGAGAAGGATATCGTGAAAAGACCTTTGGACCCATTATTTAATCTTTTGATTTATATTGGACTTTCGCTTGGATTGTCGTTTTCATTTGAAAAGCTTAGTCTTCCGATGTTGATAAAATCAATAGGTGGTTGCTTTTATTCATTGTTCTAAAACTTATGATGGGCATATACAACACTATTGTGTTAAATGAGCGAGATGTAATTTTCACATGACAGAGTGAAGTTTTTGGACATGCTAAATTTTGAGATGATGTCTTTTGGGCAAGCTTAGATTGAAGTTATGTTTGCATTGAATTTTTTTTAGTTTTAGAGTCTCTTGAGTTAGGGTGATTATTACGACGGTTTCACTGAAAGATTTTGCTCTATTATCTTGCTATTGACTCAAAAGAGTTGATGTGCTACGAGAATCCTTTTTTGACAATCAAATATAAAGATTTTCTAACGATATTGTGCTTATTTTGTAGGACAGTGCATTCAAGATATTAAATACATAAAACCCTATAAATCTCTTATGGAGTCATTTATGATAAAAGAAGTGGAGATTCAAAAATAAGTTTAGAAGACATAGTAAGCACTCCAAGACCGCTGACAATCTGACAACTGAAGAGTATTTTTTATTATGTGCTAGGGATCTATCAATTCACATTTGTGCTTTGAGAGTAACTAACAATAACTCTAGTGTTTATCTTGTAGGTTGTAGGTGGATACGGAGAGAAATGGATTCAAAACATCATTTACAATAATGTAGTATCCACTTACGTTATGGAGTTTTTCAAGTTGAAGTATAAGTAGAAATCTAAACACAAGTTAAGAGATTTATAGATCATTCCAAGTTTACCTACAATCTGATCTTCTATAAATATTTGAAAAATTTGGCAAGCTTCTCAAGTTTGAATGAAAAAGTGTTCTTCATATAGATTATAGCTACATATGAAATTTTTTGAAAATGAGATAAATCATAAAATTTAGACATCAATCATTATGTCAAATATGTCTGAAACAAAGAGCTTTGTTTTAATTTAATAAGTCATTTTCTCTATTATCTGAAATTGAAGACCAAATTCAATTTAAAGAAGGGGCTTGAAGATAATCCTTGAAGATAACTTCATACAAAGGATCTAAGAAAAAGTTCCAACTAGATGAAGATTATCATAAATGCATGATCAAATGGAAACCGATCACAACCAATTTGGAAATAAAGACAACAAATTAATGATGAATTATCATGTAAGGAAAGAGTTGCATTGATGACATGCACAAAGGACATTAAAGACATGTATGGAGGAAATTAAAAGCATGCAAGGATAAATAGTTTTATTAGTATTTCATTTAAGTAAGGAAACATTGTTATTGTTGCATCAATTACTCTGCTTTATTGCTTTTAGTCATTTAAATAAGGACCATTTCTTATGACCCTTTTGCTATATTTGTCAAGAGTTCTAACCCTCAATGTAGGACATTTATACTTCTGTTCAGGCATAGTTTCATCAGCTTTGAACTTGAGAAATAAATTGTGTTTGCTGTTGCAAGTTCCAACATTATCTCCATCTATTTCCTAGTGGATAGTTTTGTGTCACTTGTTTTTATCCATTCATGACAATTTGGGTAAAATCATTATTATTTCAACTTTGTTTTCATTTTCACGAAGTTAAAGAATACAGAGAAGTTAAGAAATCTAGGAATTATGAGATTGGACAGGTAATTATTAATTGAGATAGACTTTGAAGTGTGAAGGTGTAATTGTCTTTTTTTCAACCAGTTTGTATCCTTTGGATTGCATCTTTTTCATCACTCCAAATTTCAATATGCAATTTTCAAAGATTATTCCTATTATGAGATGCCGAACTGTCCAAATTTCAAAATAAAACTCCTTGATTTGTGTCATTTATTGTGTGTACTATCATCAGTGTAAGGCTGAAAACAATCCTTATTTAGACAGATAAGTTCCCTCAAAGGAAATATTCTCATGTTGCGTCGCACAATCTTGTAAAAGATGTGTTTCATAAAAATTGAAAATGACACACATTGGATATCATTTGACATGTCAAATGGGCTAAGAAAAAGAGAGCTTATTTTCTATTATAGAAGCTCATTCTCTTTACACAGACTTGAAGTCGTCAACCAACACAAGAAACTAACCTAACAGAATGTTGGGTCAAATGACTCAATCCTCAAGAAGAGGACCCGATCGACTAGCGGTTTGCTTCAAAATAAAAGACTTGAACAAAATTTAATGTACATCTACATGGTCATTACAAGAAGTTACAGTGCTACAAATAAAACAAGAGTTCAACAATAATTTAAACATTCAAATCCAATTCAGTTAATCTCATATAAACCAAAATAAAGATATGTCATCAACAAGGAATAAAGAAACACTCAAGACAATAATAAAAGAAAATAGGGGACAGTGAAGCCTTTGCACAATCACAATTAACCACTCTTGTCCATTTTTTGAAAAGAAGAGAGTTATTTGGGATGAGCTACTAAATTAATAAAAAACTTATAGTAAATGCAATGGATGTAAAATTTCTTTTATCTTTATTCTAAAAACATGATTAGTTGACAAATAGTTTTCAAACGTCATTCCAAGAACACCCATTGCCATCATTTTAATAAAAACATGCTCTAAGAGGCACCAATGAGCCAACAATCAAAATTTTATTGTATACATAAACCACTTTATTAAAATAGGTCATCCTCGTACCTTTCATTTCAAAATCACCACAGTTAAAAAAGAGGAATACACAAGGATCCCTTTGGTACACTAACACGAAAAAGTGACATCCAAAAAAAAAAGTGACGGCAATTCAAAAATCCAGCCACGTCACAAGAGTAGCTGGCGATCTAAAGACAAGGCAATGACACCACACATAAAATTGTAATAAATCAAACATATTCTGACCATGTTTAGGGATTCAAAATCAAAAGAACACATAATCACCACCCGATTACCCATTTTCCGCACAACAGAATATGTGATGGGATAGCCTCGTGATGCTTTGATACAGAAACCGTCCTAAACATGAAGATGATTCATTTACCTATATATATCACAACAATATTGAAATATCATGCATCGATTGAAAACTTATAAAACAAATGTACATATACATAAAAAGCTAACGTGCAGGCAACTACGTACCATCGTGCTTTTTGTAGGTGATAAATCAACAAAATAGTTTTCTTAAAAACTATGCAATGCAAATGCAGAAAGTCTAAAATTCCTACCTCAACGACGATTGCTCTTTTTGCTAACAAGAGCTACAATCTCAGGTACCTGCTCGTAATCAACCAACTCGTCCGTACCTATCACAGTAAGATACCATGAACATTCCTTTCAAATATTAAGAAAAATGGATGAGCCCCATACCACGCTAGGAACCCAAACCAAAAGAAAATAACAAAGGGATGATGAAATCTTTCGCTAAAAAACACTATATGGGAGCCTAGACTACAATTGTGAGAGTCTAGGATCCAAAGCGGTTCTATTGTGGGACTCCACAATGCCGCCTATAGGACGATGCTGTATTATGGAACTCCACTACAAGACACCCCACTTCAACTGTGGGACTCCGATGCAAGACTGGTGTGCCCAAGATTGGCACACATTGACCTCGGTCAAGCCCATGGCCAAGCCCTTTTGTTTCTAACAGTTTGTTAATTTTGCATGCAAATACTTTAGTTAATAGCTTAGAATGAGAGCCAATTACGCCTAGCGTTGAAGAGGGAATTTATCTTCCCTTAGGCAACCAAACATTTCCTTTTCATTATTCCTTTTATATGACAAACATAGACCTTTATTTTTTATTTTCTTTGGGGTCAAATAGTTGCCTTTGGGTAATATTAGTTTATGGGTTCAATGGTGATCAAGTTTTGGCACATCAGGTGGACCTGATTGAATGAAAGAGTGCGCGCGGGATGAAGGCATCATGCGCGGGCTGGAGGAAGGCATCATGCTCATATGGGAAGAGTTGCAGCTAGCCTTGCGGTTTACAGGATGGTGCGCATGGGTTGACGCGGATGTGCTAGTAGTGGCGCGCACAGGAAGACGCCTGATCGTGCATCACGACGGGCACAGAAGGGCGTAGGTTTGCTGCATGGCTCTTTCAGGTGGGCACAGGGTCGTGGATTGGCGCACACAAGCTGAGTGTCATAGTTCACTGGAGGGCACACACGAGGCGGATGACATGGACCATGCTGAGAATCGATGATGCTCGCGCACGAGCAGACGGCAAGATCGATGGCGTGTTCGTGGCCGAGATGTCGAGGCTCCAACAGTTAGTCCAACGACTATTTTTCTCCAACAACCATCTTCTTCTGGTTTTCTCTTGAAAAACCTCTGATCTTCAGAGGCTATTTGTAATTGTTTTGTAGCATTGCAAATGGGAGTTTTCTCGCAGTGTTATGTGAGTTTTCTCGCAGTTTTTGTCTCGGTGCGTAACATCCAAGCTGGGTTCCTCCATTGTCCACCAAGTTTGATGGTTTCTTGCTAGCTCTCCATCGACAACCTTTTCTCCAGCCTTTCTGAGTTGGAACTATAGCAAGAGGGTAGAAAACTAGTACCGTTGCTGGAGCAACCCTTTGTTCTCAGAGGTGTCATTATTCGAAGGTGCCTTTGTTGTCTCTCAGACCAGCATTGGTTTTCAGCCACATTTCGTTCAATCCATCAGCATCTTCTGAGGAAGTTTCATTGGTTGGTTCATTAATCTCGCACGTGGTAATCGCATTCCATTTGCTGCGGCACTCCGCTCTTCAACTGCAAGACTCTATACTTCCATTGTAGGACTCTGCTACGAGACTCCGCACTCCATATTGCAGGACATCTCTTGATGTGAATCACAGAGCAATCAAGCCCAAGCCCAAGCCCAAGGATCCATGTGAAGACACTGTCTGCCTAATGACCCGATCAAGAGGTAAGAAGATGTGTAAGGCCTTGCATGGATTAATCTTAGAGACCCAAGAGAAAGAGTCTTCACAACTTGATTCAAATTCATTAAAAATGTTGAGTATTAAAGAGGATCAAGTAAAGGCAAGGGAGGCTGAATACTCATAAAGATATGGGGAGGTGTTGTGCACATGCAATCATTTAAAAGTCACATACACCATGCACTTGCAAGAGAATCACGTAGGAGATCAAGTCATTCAGCCAAGAACAAGCAAATCTAAAAAATGACATTTAAATGGTGTTCAAGCATGAGATGTAATTTGATCACACAAAGATCACATGATTTCTTTTTATTTTAAATCAAGTTTATCATTATCTTTAGGTTAGTAATATTTAGATTACTTTAATATCATTTCATTTAAAGCTTGTAGTTTATTTAAAGGTAAAACATTTTTGATATTAGCTGGAATACAAAACTTGAGTTTTTTTTAGAAAGCATTTCTATTTAGTTCTTTATGAAATATCATGATCTTCTTCAAGTTAAACTTGAAGAGTCTTGTTTTGTTAGCTTCAGTTATTACCAACGAGTTTAGTTTGGGTCAAATTCTCATCTTGATAACTATTGTTCCATTGAGAAGGTTCGATCGTTGTCTAGTTCCTTTATTTTTCTTGTATAAGAGATTTGGCTCTACCGATTCAAGATATTATCTTTAAATTCTATTGTCAATCTCTTATTCATCTTAGTCCTTTCGTCCTACTAGTCAAATTGCACAAAACAAAATTCATTCTTTTTTCAATTTTTATTCTTCCACATTTCTACTTCCATCCTTAGTCATTCAATCATTTTTTTCTCCAATTTTGATACTATTCTTCACCTAGTCATTCTAAAAAATTTGAACTTTGAGCTTTATAGTTGTATTTTTTATATTTTGGCTTATTGAATATTTTATCATGCATCAATTTTTTACATAAAGAAGTAAAAAGAGATCAAGAGGTAAAAGACAAAAGGATGAGTTTATTCTGAAAAAGCCATTATTTTTAGCCAAACATGAGTGGAGTGACATCAATCAAGTGCAAACATGTGAGGGAGAGGTGAAGTCTGTTAAGTTGTTTTATTTAATAATAATGATTTTTCCTTTTTTATTTGCCAAAGCAATGAGTGGGGAGCAAAACAAAGTTGACTTAAAAGTGTTCATGAGTGTCAAACAAGATCAATTCATAACTCTAACCATGAGGATGGAACGATTGGAATCCTCATTCCTTGCCAATGCACGGCAAAAGCAGGATTTTGATGGAGAATTCGAATATGATAGTGGATATTATGCAAGGGAACTTAATGAAAGAACATACTGGAAGGCCAATGACCTAAAAAATATTAAGGTAAATATACCTCCTTTCCAAGGGAAATGTATCTGGATTAGGAACGTAAAGTCGACTTAATATTTGAATGCCAAAACTACTCGGAGGATAAAAAAACTTAAGTTGTTCACTATGGATTTCACAGATTATGCTAGTAATCGATGGAATCAACAAGTTAAGAACGAGAGGAAGTATGGAGAATCACAAATTCGTACATGAGAGGACATGAAGGCTCACATGAAAAAGATGTTTGTTCCATCACACTATTATAGATATTTGTGTCGAAAGCACAAAAATTTGACTCAAGGTTTCAAAAGTATGGAGAAATATTATAAGGAGATGGAAATAGTCATGTTAAGGGCTGATATGTAGAAGCCACAATGGCTCAATTTATCAAGGCTTAAACCTAGAGATCACGGGTGTAGTGGATTTACAACACTATGTCCACATGGAGGAGTTGCTACGCAAATCGATCAAGGTTGAATGGCAACTAAGAGCAAATATAAATTCTAAGACGTGTTCAACTTCAAACTCATCTTGGCAAGCAAATTTGAAGGGTGAGAAGCCTAAGTCGAGAGAGGAATCCAAAGGTAAAATTATGTTCAACAATGTAATGCCACAAAAGGTTAAGAGCGATACAACAACACCCATTAGAAACTGAGAGAGAAAGTGTTTTTCATGCTAAGGGTTTGAACATATTGCTTCTGTAATAACCCGAAAATTTTCAGAATTTAAATTATTTTCCCGTTAAGATTTTCGGGAAGGTTTTTACCAGGAAATTTGTTTTATGAGACTTGAGAATTTAATTCGTAGAAGAATTTGTGAATTTTGAAATCAGAAGGACGCGAAATAATGGAGGTTCGGAGAAACGAAAACACGGAAGAGCAATTAGGTAATTTGTTATGTAAAAATTAATTTTTTTTAAAACAACCGAATGGCTTCCAAGAGAAGCCATTCAGCTGCTGAACACCGAGCACCCATGAGAGAGTGAGAGAAGTCGAGGGAGGGAGCTGCCGACGATCGACCGCCGAAGGAGAGACGCCGGTATCCAAGGTACTCCGACGAGCTGAAGGGAGTGGCCATCCTGCACCAAAACTCAGCCAAAACTCTTGGTGAGTGTTTCCCTGTTCTGTTCCCAATTCTGTTGGCCAAGCGTGAAGTTGGTTTTGTTCGGTTTTCTGAGGTTTGAGCTGAATGTTTGAGCAAATTAAGGACTAATGTGGTGTGCTTTAGTGATGGATAGAAAATGTTTAAGAGAGAGGTGAGGA